>CAEGAE010039028.1:0-15212 GCA_903067095.1 Girardinus metallicus
AAAGACAGATTTTCAATTGCTGTGCATGTTGCTACTATGGGTGTGTGTGTGTGTGAGGCTATTCCTCGTAGAAGACTGGACTGCATTTAAGACTCCCGAGTCCTAGAGTCACCTTTCCCACGTGCTGTTCCTATAGGCGGAACCTGGGAAGGCTGATACGTACCGCGCCCCTGGTTTCAAAAACACGCTATCCGTTAACACCGCAAGGTGGAACTAGCATGCCCAGGAAGCAGAAGCGTTCTCCGTAGATCCTCTGCTGGTCTGGTCGTCTGCTTGGTGGGGCACTGACAAACCTTAGCTAATCTCTCCAGAGTGAATTGCACACTAGTAGATCTCCACAGGCTGTTAAAGGCCCCCATTCCCTAGTGCCCCCAGAAGGATGAGCAAAAGCAGCCATCCTCCCAAGGAAGGAGAACTTGGACCAGCCACAGCAAGCTGGGATTCAAACCATCACCCTGAAATGAAAGCAAAGAGCCATTCTAGTGCCATCATACACCGCAAGACCTCTAGAAAGCTCATATATGATCCAAGAATGGAGCATAACCACATTACCAAAGTTAGGAGACTCACCCAAAAGTTGCCACCATAGGATGTGTCCTCTGTGACCAAGCTTGCTGCAGGCAGCAGTTCAACAATGCACACCCCATTGTGACTCATGGTGCCGATTTTCTACATGGTTTAGCTCATTCTAAACCATCTAGTTTGACAGAGGAGCTCATGCTAATCACAACGGTGTATGGTTTGTTAGGGATTGCAGCAAAAACGGCCAAACTTGAAGCTGAAATATGACGTTCCACCATACAATGCATTCTGGGTAATGCTGGTGGCCATTTTAAAGTGCATTTCTGATGTTCAGAACAGCATTAACACACATTTCTGCCTCCTAGCAGAAGCTCAGACATGAGATTAGAAGCTGAGCTGTGATTTCTGTCTTAAAAATGGAGTTTGAAGACAAAACAAATGAAATAAAACATGGTTAAAAGAGCAAACATTTAAAACCAAATTCTAGCCTTCAGAGGAGCATTAGGATAAAACTCCTTCATCCAACAGATTCTCAAAGATGACATTTTAAAGCTGAGCTGTGACTTATTTAAAAAATTGAACTTAAGAAATATTAAAATGGACTTTTTTGTGGCTGACTGGGACATGTGTGCACTGACTGTCTGTCATAACCCTTTGCATTATCTCAAGTATTTGGATGACATTTGGGGTATAGAGATAGTATTCAGAGGAGGAGTTTAATCTTTCCTTACACATGTTTTTATCAAATAAAGTCATCCACCAGCCTTAGTGCAGTGGATTTCTTGGACACCTCAAATTTCAGCTGTACACCCCAATTACACATCAAAATATATTTTAAACAAACTGATACACATTATTGAGATCAAGTTTTGATCTAAAGCACAAATTTTCTGGATTAGTCAAATCACAATTATTGTAATTTGGACACAAGAATCACATTTTGATGAAGCAGTTAGGGTGCTGTTTGCCTGCTTTTTCCACCAGGGGGCGCCACGTCGTTTTCTGAAACCAAATCGACTGACGAGACCGTGGCATTTCCTTTTATCACCTGTTAGTATTGATTTGATTAGAGGTCTTATACAGAACTTTCTGTTCCTGTTAGTGGAGGGCGGATGAACAGGAAGATCATAGCTGCTTTCAGGAGGAACAAAAACCTCAAAGACCATCTGTGTGCATGTAAAGGTCAGATAAAACCAAGAGCCTATCACCATTGGTCATGGGCAATTTCTTAGGTACCAGAAATGGTTTCTGAGCACTTTAACACAAGCTGGTATCACGTCCCTATAATGGGTGGTCCAAAAACACAAACTTGTGTTTATTTAATAACGTGTCAAATCTGACAAGTAAGGTTTGAGGGTGACACAGCAAATACTTTGCTGGCCAGACTCACTTTGCATACACAAAATGTCCTGCACAAAGAGGTGAGAAAACCACACATTTTATTTACTCAACATTTTATTGTACATAGTTGGAACTCCAGAAGAGTCACGGTTCTGGAGCACAATAATTACTGGACCATGTGTCACTGAAGGAATGGTACTAAAACTTGGATGACCAGACTGGGGACTGAATCACCTCTGGGATTGTTGAATGATGGTGAATTCTGGAATTCGGGGGCTGATGGCAGTGGGCACTGTGCATGACATTTATTAGTTAATTTTGGTTTAACCCTAACACAGGACCCAAAAGGTTTTCAATGCTCTTCCTACAGCCTCTATACCAAATAAAACTGAACCTGGAAAAAAAAACCATGTAACTGTGTATCAGATCCCAGCCATTTCTGTCCAAATCACAGAAATGCCTCTTTGTGTTCCATTACCAAACTATAGTAGGTGATTTGCAGGGGACATTTTACTATACAAATTACTGTCATGACCTATTCAAATGAGATTAATGACATAGATAATCTCTGCAATAGTATTAAACTGTCAGAATGGGGGTTTTGCCTATAACAAGAACAATTTGGGCTTGTCATAGCAATGCATAGGGAAGGGCAGCGACTGACTTGTGAAACTGGCATTCAGAACCACCTGCTGTTTGGGGCATTGAATAAATGGTTTAACCCAACCACTGTTACACATGGGATTAGTCTGGCCATTTAAAATGAAGCTTACTAAAAATGTGAAAATAACAGCTTCAATACTCCTATTAAATTAGTGCACTGCCTTAGCCTCTACTATCTTGTTCTGTCAGACTAGTGCACTAGGGCATTAACATTAGCACAAACATTAGCAGTGCACTGTCCCCCAGTGCACTGTGCACTGTCATTTTAAGGAAAATGAGCTAAGAGCTCATTTTCCTTAAAATGAGCTCTTAGCTATTTTTCTTGTTAGCGATGTTTAGCACTGGCAAATTGCTAGCTAAGTATGTGGAGCAGGAAATTGGGTTGTAGTTACTTACATTTATGCAAAACAATTGCCTCAAAAGATTTAATTACTGCAATATATAAAAAACAAGTGTAGTTACATTGTGTGATTTTGGCAAACAGTATTCTTAAACTCATCCAAAATATTCTCTGAAAAAGTTCTTTTAAATTCTGCTTACAACAGCAGCAATATATTTGCTATATAGACTAAAGATACATGGTCTCGTTATTTGACAGTTGTACTATTCAAAAACTTTTGGTTTACTTGGGCAGAAATTGAGTAATGTCTGACCATGCTAAATGTTTAACTTTTACAACCAAAATGCTCACTACTTTCAATTAGGGTTAGGGCAATTAATGATTAGGGTCATAAATTATTCCACCGATTAAATGTTGTCATAAGGGTTTCTATATATATCTCTTCTGTGTATAGATCAGTGTTGTAGTACTTTGAGATGGTTTTCGTCTCTAGACCATTTTTTGATGTTCTCGTCTTGGACTCGACCGCATTTGGTCCATTTGGTTTCTGTCTTGTCTTGATCTTGGGTTAGGTGGTCTTGACTACAACACTGGTATAGGTTTATGTCTGGTTGAACAATGTGTGTCCAGTTGATTTTTTATCTTTTTTTTTTTTTTGGGGGGGGGGGGGGATTGGTTTATAGTAATCCATAGAGTGGGGGGCAGAAAATCTTTGGGAACCACTGCACTAATGGGTGTACTCAATTTTGTTGCCGGTACTTTATACATTAAAGACTGTATAGTTATTTTTAAATTTACACTGTTATATAAGCTGCACACAGCATTGTCAGTGTCGTTTTGTCAGTGTTGTCCCATGAAAAGACAAACTTAAATATCTACAGAAATGTGAGGGGTGTACTCACTTTTGTGATACACTGTATCACAAAAGTGGGGGGGTGTATACCGTCACATTTTCTAGTCCAATAGGTGGCGGTAAAGATGCTTTTCCCTTGTTACCAACCACCACAAAAACATCAGCGAAGAAGAAAAACCTGCCATATTTAGGTTGTGGGCGGAGTCGTAGCTCCACTAGTCCAAGTAATATGACTGGCGGGAAGAGCTGCAGCAGCAACAAGGACTCGGAGCCCAGCATGGACGTGGACATGGATTCCAGCCGGACGGAGAGCGACCGGGGAGACCTGGACAGCAGCGTTCCCGTTGCGTGCTCGTCCAACGGCAGCGGCGGGGAGGAGGACGAGGCGGAGGGCCTGGTTAGGCCCCGAGAAGCCGGGGGCTCGAGTGACCAGCTCACACCGGATGAAGGCGCCGAGATAGGCATCGGCAAGGAGCAAGAAGTGTCGGTGGAAATCGGAGAGACGTACTTGTGTCAAAGAACCGATAAAACATGGCGTAAGTGAAAACACGACTTAACTCCATTTCTGATTTAGTTTTGCTGAAAATTTCATTGTTTGAGACAGAAATATGTATAACGAGAATAATATATATTTGTTATCCTAAGCTAGAGGTGTTTTCATAGAAACATCGCTCTGAACAATAAGCTTATTTAAAACGTATAACGGTTTGGATATTAGTTGGTGACGAATAAAAAATGTCTTTGTTGAAATAAATAGTTTTTGTATATGAGGCCGAAGTTGGCGTCCGATTCGCAGCCTCGCTTATTCTGCTGCTTCTAATAAATCTGGATCATAAATCTGCAAAAATATTTATAATGGTGCTTAGTTATAGGGTTAGGGGTGACTAAATTAAATAACCGTACCTAATAACTATTTACATGTGTAAATGTCCCATTAATTAAATGTATATACATCAATAAATTAAATGTAATTAAGAACTTTTTGAATATGCAAATAAATAATTAAATATGCCTTGAGATAATTAAATCTACCTATTTAAATATCAAAGGGTCCTTTTTAAAGAAGAGCTTTATTTGTTTGAGTTATGGAGTGTGTCCAGGTGTGTCCAGGTGTGTCCAGGTGTGTCCAGGTGTGGGGAGTGTCTAAAGTTCTCTGATGTTGCTCCTGCGTTGAGGTGGAGCTGACTGACTGTGTTGCTGTTGTAGACATGGCCGAGGTGATCCAGTCCCGCCTCAACGAACAGGAGGCCCGGGAGGAGTTCTATGTCCACTATGTGGGATGTGAGTATCTGAGCAGAACCAGAACCGGCGCCATCACCTGTCCTTCAGATGGAATGAGAGTTTGACGTTTGGACCGCAGTTAACCGGCGCCTGGACGAGTGGGTGGGGAAGAACCGGCTGGCACTCACCAAGACGGTGAAGGACGCCGTGAGGAAAAACTCGGAGGTCGGAGGAGTCGGCGACCTCGGCGATCAGCCTGAGAGGAAGATCACGCGCAACCAGAAGAGGAAGCATGATGAGATCAACCACGTGCAGAAGGTGGCGCCTCCTGCTGTCTGCAGAGATGCCAGTGTCGGTTTCAGTAACACGAATTTTCTCCTCCACCCAGACCTACGCCGAGATGGACCCGACTACAGCTGCTCTGGAGAAGGAGCACGAGGCGGTGCGTACCTCCCGCTACCTGTGCTGCCCGGTAAGCTGCTAGGGTGGAGGTCTCCTCCTCACTCCTCCGTCTCCTCAGATCACCAAGGTGAAGTACGTGGATAAGATCCAGATCGGGAACTTTGAGATCGACGCCTGGTACTTCTCTCCGTTCCCAGAGGATTATGGGAAGCAGCCCAAACTCTGGATCTGCGAGTTCTGCCTGAAGTACATGAAGTACGAGAAAACGTTCAGACACCACCTGGTGAGTCCGGCCGTTGCTTTGACCCTGGTCACACGACCTGAACTTACTTTGTTGGGGTTAAAGTAAGTTCAGCCTGGAGAAGCTGCAGTTTCATCAGCACAGCTGACCTTTGACCTTCTCCTCCTCAGTCTCACTGCCAGTGGAGGCAGCCTCCAGGGAAGGAAATCTACCGCAGGAGCAACATCTCCGTCTACGAGGTGGACGGCCGGGACCACAAGGTGAGCTCGCCCTCCGGTGGTCGTCCTGGGACGGCGGTGTCTTACCGGACTGTTGTCCTCAGATCTACTGCCAGAACCTGTGCCTGCTGGCCAAACTGTTCCTGGACCATAAGACGCTTTACTTTGACGTGGAGCCGTTCATCTTCTACATCCTGACTGAAGTCACCAAGCAGGGAGCGCACATCGTCGGCTACTTCTCCAAGGTGCGCCGCCGCTTCGGCCACTTCCACCCAAGTCAGCAGCGCTGATGATTTAATGAATCTGAATTATGATGTGAAATCACCAGCGGTCAGCCGGTTTAAGATTCAACACGCCAACCTGAAGGCTCTGCAGGGGTTCTGGTACCGGCGGGTCCAGTGGTTCTGCACAGATCTTTGACTCGCTAAGACACCATTATGGCAGTGATCCGGTCTGACTGTTTTGTTTCTGCAGGAAAAAGAATCTCCCGACGGGAACAACGTGGCGTGTATTCTGACGCTGCCGCCGTACCAACGCAGAGGCTACGGGAAGTTCCTCATAGCTTTCAGTGAGTCAGGGGTCAAGGGTCAAGGCTGGCTTCAGGGTTCTGTCTGCCTGAACCGTTGGTGCTACAGAGCCTTCCTAACAGTAGAATATATTAACAATTTAATCTGCTTAACTTCTTTACCTCAGAAATATAAAGTTTATAGTTCTGAAGGTTTTATGGATCATAAATTAAATTCATAACAAACAACAAAATGGAGACTACTGACCTGATGCTAGCGCTGCTACTGTTAGCGCCGCTACATTTATCTGGAGTCCTGTCTCCAACCAGCTGCTCTGGGTCAAAGGTCGTCGTGGCATTAATGACATCTGACCTGCTTCACTCTGGAAGGAAATGAAGATAAACATGAAACATCGATGTTGAGCGTTTAGCTTCTCCCCTCACAGAACCACCTTTGGTGTTGGGTAGGACTCTACCCTCTGGTTCTGATTGGTTCTGGTTCTGGTTCTGCAGGCTACGAGCTGTCCAAGCTGGAGAACGCGGTCGGCTCGCCGGAGAAGCCGCTGTCGGATCTGGGCAAGCTGAGCTACCGGAGCTACTGGTCCTGGGTTCTGCTGGAGATCCTGCGGGACTTCAGGGGGACGCTGTCCATCAAGGACCTCAGGTCGGTCCGAGTCGCGGCCCGGGCACCGTCTTTGTGCAGACGGGGACTTTCGTAAAGTTAGCACACCCCTCAGAGACGATCACACGTCTGGCTGTTTGCTGCGATCTAATGTTTACATTAAACCGTTCTGGTCCGGGCGACCCGGTCCCCGGCAGAACCAGAACCGGCTGACCCGCTGCTGTCTTCCAGCCAGATGACCAGCATCACTCAGAGTGACATCATCAGCACGCTGCAGTCGCTCAACATGGTGAAGTACTGGAAGGGGCAACACGTCATCTGCGTCACGCCCAAACTGGTGGAGGAGCACCTGAAGAGCGCCCAGTACAAGAAGCCGCCCATCACAGGTGAGCCGGGGGGGGCGGGGGGGACGGGACGGGACGGGACGGCCCCCTACAGGAAGACCACCCTCTGACCTTCACAATAACAGCATGGACAGTGTCTGCTGGGAGAAACGCATAGAAACATCTACATCTGTTTGTACGCGTTTCTAGACTCGTCCAGCAGGGGGACACCTTGTCCTCTCTGTCTGTCCAGCAGAGACATGGACAGACAGTAAAATGTCTCTGATGTCCTCTGTCTCTGTCCACAGTGGACACCATGTGTCTCAAGTGGGCGCCTCCCAAGAACAAACAGGCCAAGCTCTCGAAGAAGTGAGGAAGAGGAGCTGCTCGTCTTCATCACCCGGACTGTAAATAAATGTTATTAATCTGTTCATATTTTCATAGAATAAATGTTCTCAGGAAAACCCGGTTCTGGTTCTGGTTCTTTCAAGCTTCAGAGTAAAAGTTGTTTTCTTCACAATAATTATTAAAAACTGGAAAAAAAAAAAAAAAAACTTCCTGCAGTTTGGAACCAGAATTTTAACGCGACGTCCAGAGAGACGAAGACCCAGAGGTCCGGTTGCAGCAAAACACCCAGAACCGGACCAGGAACCGTTTGGTCAATGGCTTGTCAGCAGGTTCTGCAGGGAAGCATCCAGAACCCAACCGGACCTCCAGAACCGGGCCCTGGAACGCCGCCCTCCGGTGATGACGTTCTAGCGGTGTCGGCCATCTTGGATCCCAACATGGATTAGAGCAGGCAGATCTCTGGTTTAAAACTGAAACATTTCAAATGTTTCAAAATGTCCCGTTTGTCGTTAATACCTGGTAACGTCCAACAGGGGGCGCTCTAGTCTGTACTTGAGCCTCCTGCTGTTCTCAGACCTGCAAAAGTATTGGCACCTTTAAACTTTAGATTTTTTTATTCTGGGTTTTATGTGACAGAACGGCAAGAAGAATAAATACATAAAATGTGAAGAAAAATGATTCCTGGTTTGAAATAATAGAATCTGAAAAGTGTGGTGTGCCAATATTTCTGCAGCTGCTCTGAATAATGACTGACATGTAGCTGTGGGAGGTCAGAGGTCAGGGTTTGATCTTCGGGGTCATAAATTATGTTGGGAGTTTAAAACATTAACATGATGGTTCAGATATTATTAAAGTTTTATAATACTCTGATTTCAGCATAAACTAGTCGGGTCAGATCCGGTTACATGATCTGGACCATTTGGTTTCTGAAGAATGTTTCCACTAGGTAAAGGTTAAAGGTTAAACTCCAGAGTAAACAGACTCATAATTAGTTTATTCAGAAAAATGACATGTTTACAGGAATCGTGACCCGGTTAAAGGTTCTGTGAACTCGGCGCCACAGCGAAGTCACAGGTTTACGGACACCAACTGGGGAAAACCCAGGTGATGATGTCATGACTCTGAAAGCCTCTGATTGGTTCAATTACAGCATCTGCAGCTGCTGCTTCCTCGTGTGACATCATGGAAAACATGAAACGTCATCCCAGAGATCAGAACCAGAACCCTCGAAGCCGGTCCGGGTCCAGAAGCCCAAAGGTTACCAGTTACCTGCTACTGGTTTTTGTATTCTGTTAAAATCAATTAAAATATTAATTCAAGCCCGGTCCTCCAGCGTCTCCTGCTGGTCCAGAGGAGCGGATAAAACCTGGAGCGGGTCGTTTCCAGAGGATCAGGATTTGGACTCTTTTATTCAAACTTTCTTTTTCTAATGATTTATTTGATGTCATCATGTTTATTTTTAATGACTTGGATCGTTTATTCTCTCTTTCATCGGGATTTGATTTAATAGTTTAAACTCCACTAATTCATCATTCTGAAGGAAATCTAATTATTCCTCTACAGGTGGAAATGTCGGATTTCCACCTGTAGAGGAAAGTTGCTGTTTGATGTAATGATGTGACATGAAGGTGAAGTTTGGTCTGAAATGATCCTGTGAGGTAAAAAGTCTTTTCGGATGCTGACCTGTTATTTACGCACAAACACACGAGGTGATGGAGATATAATCAGCTTTATTATCTGATGTTCTGAACAAAGAACAGTTCATTCGTCAGCCATGTTGAACCAGTTCAGCTGGTTGGTTCAGTCGGTCACAGATGAATTGATTTCTATGCAGATCAGATCATCAGGAAAATGTTTCAGAGCTTCGGCTCAAACATGGGAAGAAGTTTGATTTGTTGCCAGGAACCAGAGAAGTCGGGTCTCATTCATCCTCTTTTCAGAACCGTTCTTTATAGTCGCTTGCTAAACCGGCCCGGTTCCCAGAACCGGAAACTCAGACGCTCGGCTTTTCCTTCATGAATCATCTTAAGACGTTTTCAGACAGAGCAGAAAAAAAACACGGAACTGGAACATGAGAGGGAATCTGTCGGTCAGGAGGTTTAATTATCAATTAGTAAGAAGAAACAGGCGGCCATGTTTCTTCATGCTCTAAGGGTGTGTGTGTGTGTGTGTGTGTGTGTGTGTAATGAGCAAGACGTTGTGGTTCTGCAGCATCAAAATGCTGCGTCACTCTGGCTTCCTGCATCAGAACCAAAAATTCATGCTTGTTTGCTTTTCTTTTGGAAGATGAACTTCTGACGAGTCTTTCGCCTCTAGCAGGTTTTCATTCAGGTTTGTTCTGAATTTGGCTCATTTATTTTTCCTCCCTGCAGCATGAAGCTGCCACCACCGTGTTCTGGGTTCCCCCGGTCATCCAGCGCCCCCTCGTGGTTCTCAGTTCAAATGTTTTTTCAGTTGACAGGAAATTTGAAAATATCTCTTGACGATTATGGGAAATCGGAAGATTAATACCTGAAAAGCAACAGACAGAAGTCGGCCATATTTAGACTCGCCTACATTTATCTTCCGTCTGGTGTGTAAATAAAACACGGAGGGTCAATAAATAACCTGTCAATAAATCGCATGTAG
The DNA here is from genome assembly GCA_903067095.1 of Girardinus metallicus. Taxonomy (NCBI): domain Eukaryota; kingdom Metazoa; phylum Chordata; class Actinopteri; order Cyprinodontiformes; family Poeciliidae; genus Girardinus; species Girardinus metallicus. The sequence goes on from CAEGAE010039028.1 coordinate 10,228, forward strand.
TCTGGAGCTCAGGGGAAGAACGACTGCAGACAGGAAGTGGCTGAGGAGTGTGCTGGGAGGAGGGACAGGTGAGGGCGTGTTGTTGGCCAGGTGTTCTTAAAGCTGCAGCTGAGCAGCACATGTTAACTTCCAGAGATGGCGCTCAACATGGCGATCTGTGTGGCGGCGCTGCTGACTCTGTTCACTCAAGGTAGGAATCTCACCTGCGTCGGCTCCACCAATCAGCTTCATCTGTGACAACATGTCAGAAAACACCTTTTAATCATCTTCAAATGATTCTGTTTTTATTAAACACAAGACTTGAACTTCTATATAACCAGGGTTATATAGAAGTTCAAGGTTTTTCCCACTGAATGAATTTTCCATACATGAACATGTAGAGAAACTAAATTAGGTTGGAGCTAAAATTTGGATTCTTTTAAAGGTTTTGTTGGCTCCAGTGGCCTTTATTTGAAAGTAGTTCGACAGGAAAGAGGGAAATGAAAAGGTATTTTAACATGAATGTGAAGATAAATCATATTTATAAATGTGCAGATTGATTTAGTCAGAATATGAAAGTTTCTGCTGTTTTTGACATTTAAAACCGAAGAAGAAACTTCAGGTGTTTACTGGACATTTGCCACCATGACCACCAGATATGAAGCTTATTATGCTCTAAATAATTTAGTTTGTTTAAACAAAATCATTACCAAGAACAGCTGAGAGACTAGCTGAAGAGTCTCTCATCAGCTAGACCAACAGAACCAACCGGTTCTGTTGGTCTATTTAGGAACCAAATGACTAAAACAAATATTTTCCTGGAACAATTAAAGACTGTTCCTCGCACAAGGAAACATTCCTGAGTTTTATCTTAAGTGAAACAGGTTAACCCTTCAAAGACGCTGCATCTGAACAAAATGCCAGGATGGAAAGACATCGGCAATAACAAAAATGATTAATGATTAATTATCTGCTCATTAATCTGGGATTGGTCGCAGCAGTTAATGTTAAAATACATAATTTATTTCAATATTCAGCACCAAAATCAGCCTCAGCTGAGATCATTCTTTCACTTCCCTTTAAATTAATGATTAATTGGATCCATTATTTTATTATTATTTGTTTATTTTCTAAAGATTAAAATAAAAATAAATTGATTCTAAAGACCATTATTACGGCTAAAAAGTGAAATTTCAATGCAAAAGAAATTGAAGTAGATTAAAGGTTTAACTTTTATCAGAAGTTTATTTTTGGAGCAGGAGCCACCAGGAGGGTCTGATCAGCCAATAGGAGGACAGCTTGGCTAAATCTATACCAGTCTAGTCAGAAGAATAGATCATGTCATGTTTATCGGTTAGAGGGAAACCAAACTGTCGCTGAGGATAAAAGTGAAGGATGGTTTTAGATTTGGTCACAAGATCAACATTTAAAACTGACCATTAAGGACATTTGTTCAAGTTTTTAGCGCTGAGGCCTGAAGGCAAAAGTCTGAACAAATCCATGTCCAGGATGTGTGGGGTCTGCAGACATGCTAGCTGACCTTTGACCCGTACGTCCTGGATGGAGGACTGATCCTCTCCTCTCTGCAGTCCCGATGGTTCGCTGCAGAGAGGAGAGGATGGTGAGGCGAGGCAGACCGGGGCTGTTCTCCAGGTGGTTCTGACCCGTGGACCGGCCAATCCACCTGCTGCTAGTTTGAAGTTACTTGGTGGATCTTTAGGTTCTATTCACTGCAAGGGAAGGTCCATCATCCTCCAGAGAGGAAAACATCTCAGATATCCCACCAGATTCAGCCCAAGGTCAAAGGTCAGAGCATGAAGCTCAGAGAAATGACCAAAGTCTCTACAAGCCTCAGTTAGAGGGTTAAAGGTCACAGTTAATCCATCCAATGTCTCCACCTCCTGACGTGTTTGCTAGGTAAAAACGTCCTGAGTGTTCAGCACAACGTTCTTTCGTCGTGTTGAAGATACTGAACTGCCTGACTGGGTCGGGTAACGGACCAGGACCCAGTCCGATCTCGGGATGGGTCTTTGGTTCTGCAGGAACCGGTACCAGAATTTCTAAAAGCCGAGTTCAGATAAACCGTGTTGAGTTCATAATAATATTTCTGTAGGAACAAGAATTCAATAAAAATAACTCCCTGTATGTTTAACTTGTGGCTGCTTCATTTTTCAGAGTCGTCTTCTCAGCTACCAGGTAGGAGACATTTTCTCTGAGTTCCTCCATCCTAACTGTCCTGTCTGGGTCTTCTTGGTGTTTTCTGTTCGATTCCTTCAAGTGTAACCAGATCCCAACTCTGACATTCATGCAGAGGCGACTAAGCTAAGACCGTCGATACTTTCACGTTATACGTGATAAACCAAGAAAATACTGGAGAAAAATTGTATTTGGTACCAAAGCTGCTGCTGTACTGAGTACTTTAGTATTACTGTGTAACTCAGACAAAATATTACATGATATTTAGGTTCTTGTGAGTAAAAAAATATCACATCAATATTAAATAACAAATTCAGGCAAAAGAAACTAATCTCAGTTCATCACAACATAAAGCCTTTGAAGCCAGTACCTCCAGTAAACTTCTGGTACATCACTGGTTTGGACATCCTGGTTCTTCATTCAGTGCAGTAACTCCAGGCTGGTGGAGGAGTCAGACATTGGACTCAAACAGAATTAAAAAGTACATTGCAGTAAATCTACTCCATTTCTTTCAAAAGTCGTCACCCGGCTCTGCATTCATGTCAGGTTGCCAGGACATTTCAGTCGATTTCTGGCTGTCCTGGTCTGCAGATCCTCCAGAAATGATGAGATGTCCATGTGTCCTCAGCTTGTGGTCAACCAGCACTAAACACCAGGATCGTTGGAGGAGCGGCGGCTCCTGAAGGGTCGTGGCCCTGGCAGGTCAGTCTGCACTCCTCCTCGTCTCACTTCTGTGGAGGATCTCTGATCAACAACCTGTGGGTTCTGACTGCAGCTCACTGCGTCCCAGAGTAAGAAATCTAATCCATCTGATCCGAGCAGGAGTCTTCTGTCTGAGGAAAACAACTTTACTGATCAAACTAGTTTCCCAGATAACAACGCTGAAAGCTGTCGCTGACTCACATGTTGAATCAACGTTTCAACCATAACTGACATTATATCAATGGTGATTTAACCATCAAATGAAAGTGGAGCTGCATGCACATTTGTGTTGATTTATATGGAGTGAAAGTTAAGGAATCAATGTTGATTCATGTACATTTTTAGGTCTACATCATAACATACCATTAAAAATGTCTTCATTGGGGTTAAACCCTATTTTATTGGCAGGTGACGGGTATTATATTGTTCATAATTATCTTCCGTTACCATAGTTCCAAAAATGTGTGAAGATAAACTTAAAAAATGACAACATGGCATTGATATAACATTTTATTTAAGAAAACAGGAATAGATCTTTAAACATGTTTAACTCCTTGGTGACAGAACATCAGTCTGTGGTCCAGGAGGTTCAGCCTGGTTCTGTAAGAACCAGGAAGCAGGACCAGTCGGGATGACCCAGTCCCACTGGTTGGCGTCTCTTTTGTTCCTCGACGCCTTAATGAAGTCACTTCCTGCGGTTCAGCTTTGGCTCAAACTGCTGACAGCAGCTGGAACAGAGACCAGAGTGAGGAACATTAGAAAAGTTCTGGAAGACACTGAAGTATGAACTGGTGAAGTGGTTACAGAACAAACACAAGGCGTACGGTTCCCCGTGTTCACTCAGCTAATGAATTAGGACACGCTAATGAATATTCATTAATATGTATCTTAATGTCAGTTGACATTGACCCATCAAGCTGCAGCAGTGCAGCATTTCTGATGCTGCAGCTCATGTTAAAATGAGGGAGTCAACATTTAAAATAAAGGCTGTTGATCAGAAAACTAAAGATAAACTCAGGGTTGATTTAACAGACAGAAAAATAGAGCAAAGGGTGATTTGGATTGTAGTTGGAAAAATTATTTACAGTAAATACAGGATGAAGTTCCATCAAATAACTGGTTCAGTCCAAACAAATTCATTCAAAACTGTCCACATGCTGATAAAGATCCCACACCAGTAGCACCAGTCCAGTTTAACCAGTTACAGATCAGCGTTTCTCTTCTGCCACTGGATTCAATCTGTGGTGATTCTGCAGGACTACCCTCTTTTCGATTTTCTCCAATTATTTCCATATTCTCTACTTTCTTCCATCCATCCGTTTTCTTCCTCTTATCCGGGGTCACGGGGTCAGCATCCTGGGAGGCCCAGACTTCCCTCCCAGCCTCTTCCAGCTCCTCCAGGGGGTCCCAAGGCGTTCCCAGGCCAGCCGAGGATCATGGCCCCTCCAGCGAGTCCTGGGTCTCCCCTCGTCCCAGTAGGACCTGAACTCCTCACCAGGGAGGCGTCCAGGAGGCGTCCAGGAGGCGTCCATCCTGACCACATGCCCGAGCCTCAGCTGGCTCCTCTCCATGTGGAGGAGCAGCAGCTCCACTTTCTTTTGTATATGAAATAAATGACGACCTTTAGTTCCTTCCTCCCACAATTGCTGCCATTCAGATTAAATTTTGCTTTTATTTCAGATTTGCAATACCCTATTTCCATAATTCTACTTTGTTTTAAAAACACCTTAGCTAAATGATCTGCCATATCATTCCCTTTATATCTTTATGAGCAGGAATCCACATAAACATAATCCTTATTTGAGCTTGTGTCATTCTCAATATAACTTCATAAATTTCATATACCAACTCCATACGAGGATTGGGCCCTGGCGGTCCGATCCTCGGCTACAGAAGCTGGCTCTTGGGACGTGGAATGTCACCTCTCTGGTGGGGAAGGAGCCGGAGCTAGTGTGTGAGGCTGAGAGATTCCGGCTAGAAATAGTCGGTCTCACCTCGACGCACGGTACTGGCTCTGGAACCAGTCTCCTTGAGAGGGGCTGGACATACTTCCACTCTGGAGTTGCCCACGGTGAGAGGCGCCGGGCAGGAGTGGGCATACTTGTTGC
>CAEGAE010039035.1:0-33851 GCA_903067095.1 Girardinus metallicus
AGAATGAATGGGGCCATGTATGGTGAGATTTTGAGTGCAAACCTCCTTCCATCAGCATTGAAGATGAAACGTGTCTGGGTCTTTCAGCATGACAATGATCCCAAGCACACTGCCATGGCAACAAAGGCGTGGCTTCATAAGAAGCATTTCAAGGTCCTGGAGTGGTCTAGCCAGTCTCCAGATCTCAACCCCATGGAAAACCTTTGGAGGGAGTTGAAAGTCCGTGTTTCCGCCGCCAGAACCAGAACATCACTGCTTTAGAGGAGATCTGCTTGGAGGAATGGGCCAACATTCCAGCAACGGTGTGTCATTACCAACAAGGGATATATTACAAAGCATTGAGATGAACTTTTGTTATTGATCAAATACTTATTTTCCACCCTTAATTTCAAAGAAATTCTTTAAAAATCAGACAATGTGATTTTCTGAATTTTTTTTTTCTCATTTTGTGTCTCATAGTTCAAGTCTACCTATGATGTCAATTACAGGCCTCTCACATCTTTTTAAGAGGGAAAACTTGCACAATTTATGACTGACTAAATACTTTTTTCCCTCCACTATATGTACAGCAACACCAGGATGTGCTATTGTTTCAGAAAACGATCAGTTACCCATCAGCCCTGCTCATTTTAAATCATTGGGGATTTCATCATTTCTTTCAAGTCACTCTTCAGCTGAATATAACTTGCATGTGAATTTTGGTTGGAATTTATTGTATTGAAAGTGTGAAATGCTCATACTGCAGTTGATTGCAGTTTGATATAATAGACAAACGGGAAAAACCCTGCATTTCAGAAAAAGTTAAAATGAGCTCTCATGTAGTGAAAGACACTTTGTTCAATGTCTATATCTGCAGACTCTGATCCCGTTGTTTCATGACTTCTGATGTTTTATCATATTGGAATTAAATTTCAAATTCACTTTGTCCAGTAAATGTATCTTCTTGCCTTCCACTGTTCAAATTGATCACAAAACCATTCCAGATTGGAACATTTAGTTGCATCTTCCTCTACCTGCAGTGTTTCTGAAAGCCTTCACGTAATAAAAACACACGTAATAAAAACACTTCACGTAATAAAAACACATCAAGTGTCAGAAGGATCTCTGTGAAGGCCTGGTGTTGTTTTTCCTCAGTGCACTAGCCAGTGGCAGTGTGGGGAACACTGGTCTTTTTATAACTACATTACCAGCTCCTGCATTTTTTTTCCCTCAACAAGTACCAGATTCTGGTAAAGAAAAACAGCTGTGAGCGGCCGTGAAAGCAAAAGTGTCTCTTCTGTGTTGCTAGAGTTGGCTGCTAACACAGAGCAGCAGGCGGTGGACTGAAATGAAGACGACAGTGTTTTGGCAGATTGCCTCGGACTGTATGTTGCAAAGCAGGAAGTGTAACACTGAGAGTACAGGAAGTGACTGATATGGAGCTGTGCTCCCCTTTTTTTGTCCAGCAGCATTATAGAGTTTAAGCCATTGACTTTCAGACAGAACCTGTTCTTTCTCTTTGGTGGAATAAAGAATGATAAATACAGAACATCCAGACAGACTTAGGACCAGTGAAGTATTCAACAACGGAGGACAAGCGAAGCACCAAGTTCATATACAGTCAATGTTGAGGGAATTTCAGAGGAAAAAAATGGGAAGTGGTGATGACAACAAGGTCAGAGCAGAAACGGTGACATGAAGATCTGCTGAGGGTCAGCTGAAGAGCTTTTTCTCAAACATTTGAAACAAATGTTTACATGTTTTGATATGCCAAAATGTGGACAAAAATGAAAACTGATGAGTAATGTTGCTGGTTACACATTTAAAGTGCTTGTTTGTTTTTATGTCTGTTTTTTGAGGAGCACAGATTGACGTTTTTGTCTGAAAATTGCAAATTTTAGCAGCAAAGTCGCCAAGTTGGTAACAGTGTGGTGACTATTATGTGTGCATGTGCAGATGAAAAAAAAAAAAAGTTAAATATGGCAGATTTATCAGTGCACCTCTAAAAAGTACATAAATTTTATATAGATTTGTGTGAACATGCTTTCATGAGTAATAGCCATCTCAAGTTAACTTGTAGTTATATAGTGAGAATTACGTGCTGCATGTCTGATATGCACTCCAAAATAAAAAACTAAAAATTATGAGTGCATATATAAATTATACATAGTAAAAAAAAAAAAAGTTACAAAAACATGACAAAATGAGAACTTACTTTCAAAGTGGACTATGACAAAGTAATATAATTTCTTTTATGAGTATATTTTTTCATGATTGTTTGGAGACCAATCTGGAACTGAATGCTGAATAACTGAACATTCCTTTCTCTAAGTTATTTTAAACATGTTTTTAAACTGATGAAAACAACAAATCAATATGACTAAAAAGGTTTTTATCTTATTCATTTCTACATTTCTTGTTGATACATTGGCCCCATTTCCTTAATGTTTGTGAGATTAGAGATTACTTTTTTCCACATTTTGTTAGTCTGTAATACAGAATGGGTGAAAATCTATTTTTCCCTTGCAATTCTACATTCAGCTCCTGACAGGTTCTCATTGAGTTGCTTCTCCAGTTTTTCAGAAAGCCAGACCCAGTCCCATGGTTGACAGTGCAGGTCACAACACAAACAAGCATGAAATCTTCGGAGTTGAAAACATCAGACATTATGAAACTTCTTGGACTCATTGATGCTCCTGTTAACACACAGTGACATAATGTCCTGTATATTTTATATATAGGATTTTACAGAGAGAGAACGTGCTGAATGCTACATTCAGCATGTTTTTATTTCTGTAAATTTTAATAAGGCTCTACAACTGCTTGAAAACCTAAGATTTATTTAATCAATTTCAAATATCACATAAGACCAATGGAAATAGATTGGTATTTCAGCAATGCTATGCCGGAATGTGCTGACTTGACAGTTGCGCAGTAGATGGTTAATCCAGAAAACCCTAATGTTAAAGAAAGCTGGCTGTTTATTGAATTGAGTCCATGCTTATCAGTAGAAAGTTGAGTGGAAGGAAAGTGTTGCAGAAAACTGTTAATGGGTTGGATTGCAATAATAAATGTTATTTTAATTTGCTAAGATGCACCTTAGCAAAGATGCACCTTTTAGTGTAATCACAACTGTGTCTCACTTTCAGATATGTTTTTTTGGGTTACCTACAGTATCTTTAGTTTTGGAACATACATTTTTTTTGTGCCTTTGTAGCCAGATCTCAAAACTGTAGTTATAATATCAATTTAAAATTCAATTACAGATGTATCTACAAAAGAACAATGGTTCCCATGTACATTATTAATTTTGACTGAATTACTTTCTACTTTTTTTATCAAGTATGTTCTGTTTTTACATCGGACCCCTTTTTAGTTGTTTTATTTTATTTTTTTCTTTTTTCTAAACTCCTGTTTTAATCTTCAGCCCTTAGTAAGCGCGCCTCCCCATCGAACAGGCAGGGAACTGAAAAAGAGGAAGTGGTGCGCAGCATATATAAAGTGGCTGCTGAAGTGACAGTTCTCTCAAAGTGCTGTGAAATTAGAGAAAGAGGAATCAGGAAATTCTGCAACTCTGAGTGCCATTCTAAAACTTGTTGGATTCAGCTAACTTTTGCCTCTTTCCGTTTTCAGCTGCATATGGCTGCTGTTCATCTTTTGCCTTTTTCTGCGGAATGAACTGAGTTGCTTCTACTGTCTTCTGAACATCCTCGTTATTATTCTATGGACTCAGATTGAGTAAGTCACCTTAATTTCCTTCCATTATCGCATGTTCAGTCATTTGTAAATGCAAAAACGAGTTTGCAAACATGGCAACTTTTTTTTTTAACTCGCGCCCAACTGTGTGTTTCAGTAGTATAAAGAGCTGAGCTCAAGTCTGTACTCCGAGTTACCATGCATTCTCGCTCCAGTCTGGTACTTGGAGAGTTGTGTTGACATAATTTGCACTGCAGGTTCAGTTTCAGTCTAATAATGGAGCTTTCATTTAAAAGCCAAATCTCTGCGCTGTGAGAAGGAGCTATTTAACAGAGGCAGTCCCAGAAGACAGGCCTGCAGAAGTCATTCAGCAGGACAACAATTGACATGTTACCCTGGTGGTAGAGACAACCTCCTCAGCATGTCAATGTTCTTCTTAGTCCTTCTAATGAGCCATCATTGGATCCAGGTGTGTTAAACCAGGGAGAAAACTAAAACATGCATGATGCCGGCCCTCGAGAACCCACTTTGGGCACCACTGGCCTACACTCTTTCTTATTTCCGCTCTTAAAGGTTCAGCCAAACACTGGTAAGGAAAATGAGTGGTGCTCCTGGATTGGCTGCTTTTCAAACACCAGCCAGTAGCATTTCAACTAGCTTTGCTATTTCTGCTTCCTAAATTGGATTTTCTTTCAAATATTTTAGATAAGGAGGAAAAAATAGTTAGATTTTTCTGTGAATAGTCTGAAGTCACATTCAACAGAAAAATCTGTCGGCAGGTGAAAGTGCCAAAATAAAACTGGAAATTGGTAGTTTTTTAAAACCTATTTTGGAATATTTTGAACTAATTATATATTTAAGACAAAGTTTGTAATTTGTCATTTGCAGAAAAAAAAATTGGGATCATTAGTTATTCCAAAATCCTTGCTAATATCTTGTGGCGGTCTCATGAATTCAAGACGATGTATCAGCTGATTTGAGGTTGATGTTTAATTTCACCTAGGATCAAAATTGATCACAATTTCTCTTACTTTAATCAATCAAAGTAATTAGTATTCTGCTGTTCCACTAAACTTGTAAATTTGCAAACTCAGATGCAATCAGTCCCTCTGAAAGCAAACGGGATGACCCAACCCAAAAGTCGTGGGTTTCATACCAGTTTCCACCTGGCCAAGAAACTAAGACTAGAAAAGCATTCTATAAATTCAGTCCAATTCAAGTCGGTATCCATACCCGATGGAGAGTTCTTTTGACTTATTTTACTTTGACGTTTTCCTTCAAGATGCAAATGAACTTCTGCTATCCCTAACAGCTTGATATTTTTAGTGTATTTTTGTGTTTTTTTTTGTTTGTAATTCTAATGTGCGCAATAGATTTTTGTTCCCTTTTCAGATCTGGTTCTCTTCTTGCATAAGCGTATTGTTGCTTCATAAGGACGTTGCAGTTGAGTCTAACTCAGTAGAAGCTTCTCGAAAATCTTATCTGCAAAGAAAAGGACACAGTTCACATTTATTGCTGTGTCTTGATGGCTACATAGCAGTCAGTTCTGTAGGTTATGCATGCTAGCATAAGAAACTGTTCAGCATTACCCTGCTCGATCGAGTACTAAAGTAACAGCAACTGCTGAATGGTAAAACTGAGGTGTGTGTGAGCAACCCCCACACGCACACCACAGGATGTTAGCTTAACTACTCAGCACAGTTTCTGCACAGCCTCTGAAACATTTATCACGTTCCTGGACGGCATTCAGAGCGTCTACATCTACAGTTTCCCAGAATTAAAGTTGACAGTCGGTATGAGCGTTCTGTTTGATCACCTACATGCCTGTTTAGTTGCTGTACAACATTAGTAGAGGGAACTATAATGAAGGGCTGTGTGAGGTTTGGATCAGCTTGTCTTTGGCCTCTGAAGGCATCTGTGGAGGTAGCGTGATAAGAGGTTTTTCATCATTGGTACATCTTTAAAAAATTCCCCAAAATCCTGCATCCTGTCATCTGGTTGAGCAGCATTGTGTGTGTGTACAAAGTCAGTTTAGCAATGGTAACGGCATCCTGCAGTAAAAAACTGCAAATTGTATTGTTTGGATTAAGCTGTCAAAAAAAAAACCTAATGAATCTGCAAAGAGTTCCAACAGTAAAGCATACTTTTTAATTTAAGAATGTTTCCAAGCTAATTGTCTAAAAGTTAGACTTGTTTTTATGCTCAAATCTTTACACACAATACCCAATCATGACAACAGGAATATATGTGTTTTGTAACATATTTTAAAATATGTTGGAGACTAAAAAACCGTAAGAAATGACGAACAAAAGTATTCACTGATTTTACTCAACACTTTATTCATGGACTCTTGGCAGCACTATCAGCTTTCATGTTTTCTTGAATAACTGCCATAAACCTTTCCTCTTTGCTGGACCAATCGAAGCTCCATCAGATTGGGTCAATCCACAGCCATTTTCAGATCTCTCCAGAGATGTTCAATTGGATTCATGTCTAGGTTCTGGCTCGGCCACATGGGAACATTCCCAGAGTTGCCCTTGAAGTTCTTCCCTTCTTGTCTTGGCTTGGCTTTGAGTCGTTCATCTAAGACGATCCATTGCCCCACATCAGAGTTTACACTCTGAAAAGTGTATTTGGGCTGTAGTTCATGTTATGGACTTAATCTCACTTAATTCTTTTGCTTTAGTTAAGACAACTTACTGTTTTGTGTTGAATTAACTTAAAGGGTACACATTTTAAATTTAAAGAAACTTTTTAGTTTGACTTTACTTGAAACAATTAAGTTCAATGCTGCGAACGTCTACTACGACCGACGTCACGACGCAAGCTTCACTAGGGACAGATCCTGTACCAACCGGGTGCTGGGGTGGCACAGTGTTAGAGCACAACTCGCATAAGGAGACCTTAGTCCTCGACATGCCCATCGGAAGTTCAGTTCCAGCCTGATGACTAACTCTTGTCTAACTACTCTCTGCTGCCTGAGCCAAAAAAACAACTTTTTAAATAAAGATCCTGTATTAGTTTACTTCTTTGTTTCAAGTAAACTAAGTAATTTGAGTAAGGCTGAGCTAAATTTGTCAAGTTAAACCAACTTAATAAATTAAGTTTGATAAACTTATTTGAATTGCGTACCAATTGAAGCAATTCAATTAAGTTGGTCCACCTGTTTTCTTTTTCACTGTAAGAGGGTTTTTTTCCTGATTGTTTTGCTATATTGCATTCCTTAAGATGCATCTTAAGGAATGAACCAATCGTGGTTTTCTCTACCCATGATTGCTGACATTCATGTCTTTGTCTCAGCAGACCAGAGAATTAGAATTTTCATGGGTTTAGCATTCTTCATGCATACCTCAGGCTTTAAATACAAAACTTAAAGTAAACCACAGATTGTAAGAACATATGGATAGCATTCCTTTTGGTAACTTCAGGTGAGCCACTCGCTAAGAAACGGCTAAGTCTGTGCAGAGCGAAGCTGGAGTTCTGACAGTGGCCATCAGGTTGTTGGTCTCCTCACTGGCTCCTTCTATGATTGTTCAACTCTAGTGCTGTTTCCTTAGATAATCAAGACCACTTTGCTCATTGGGACTTTCAAAGCAGCAAATGTGTTGTTTTTTTTCCCTCTACCAGTCCCCAGATTGACACTTTGACTTCATACTTGGTTTGTGCTCAGCCTGTAGACTGTGACACTTTGTCTACACAGATGTCTGCCTTTCCATTTGATAAGTAGAAACATTTCAAGGATGATGAGCTCACATGAGCTCAACTTTGAGCTTCAAGGCAAAGACTGTGAATACTGGTGTACATGTTACTTGGTTATTTTCTTTTTTTAAAACTAAAGGGAATTACATTGTCTTTATGGGGTGTTTTGGTTAGAGTTTTAAGGTAAATTGTGAATTTAATCCATCTTGGAAAATGTCTGTAAAAGAAGTTGGAAAAAGTGAAGAGCTGTGAATATTTTCATGACTAGATGCTGGTCATTTTAATACTTTGCTGTTTCATTCTTTTTATTTCATTTGATAAAACTTTATGGACATGAATTGCTGTCACAGAGGGATACCTCTTAAAAATCTGCAAATAGGAGAATTTAGGGTTTTGTTCCACAAATAGATGAATTTGTGAATACTGAACCTCAAACAGGCGAGGATTCACTGTAGTATTACTGATAGTTTTATTTTGATTTGAGTCAAAACTGTAATGTTTTACTTTATAAAGTAAAACATAATGGGATAAGCATTAAAATACATGAGAATAGAGTGGAATACAAACTTTTCACACAAACAAACAAAATTAATTTGAGACCACTTTGACTGTTTATCTCCATAATTAATGAGATATATTTATTATTTATAGCTACATGGTGGTTAAATTTGTAGGGACACAATGAAAGTAGACTGAAATAAAATGGCAGTGAACTGCTACAAACTGGGTGTTGAAATTGGCAAAGAAACTAATCCACATTGTAATATATGTAATGTATTCTAGATGACCACATTTCTACTCTGTTTAAGTACATAAATTACACAAACTGTCATGGTCAGTATGAAAAGTCAAAGTTACGAAGTAAACTTATTTGATCTGTGTCAGTTGTGGTTTTAATTTACATGATACTTTACCATCAGCAGACTTATGTCATCGTGTGAATAATTTTAATAACTTAATTTAATATTTGGATGAATCTCTGCGTTGTTTTTCAAAAGGGATTCAGTGGAAGGCTAAGGAAGTCTTATTATAGCCTCTTGTAAATGGAAACATATGTTAACCATATTGAGTGTGTGTGTGTATGTCTGACTGTCTCTTCAAAGGATGCACTGGCTTTAATCTAGTCATATCTTCTCTTCTGCCCCTCTTCCCTTCTCTGTCAGAGAAACCATTGTTCATGCTTTACTAATATTAGGCCGCATCTCAGAAAGAGAAGAAGAGAAGTGGTTTATTTCCTTTGATCATTTCATCTCACTGGCCTGTTTTGTATTCTGAAAGTTTCTGCATTCGCTCAGAACTGCTGCAGAGTTCATCTGCAAATTGCAGCCACTCTTTGACTTCCAGATATCTGCTTAAAATGAATAAATGGCAAGTCATTGGCCGTGGAAAATCAGGGAGGAGCTTTCCGCCACAGGCCTGGTCACCTGAGAGCACGCTGGTAACCGGAGTCCGAGCTGCTGCTTTTTCATGCGTCATTTCATGACTGCTACAGGAAATGAGTTGACATGTCACCCTTAGTATCTGCAGTAAGTCTGTGAAAGCCAGTGAGTCATAGTAACGCTAATTTTAACTACAGATTAAAGCCAGGTTGAAACCAGTGCTGACCAGGTTTATTCAGTTTAAAATAATAAGTATAGTATTCCCCTCACAGAACAGTAAACCACAGATAAATATGAACACTTTAGGTGCAATGTAATTACAGCGGAAGATGTATTTATTCTCACCTGATGGTATGTAAAGTAAATCTTGAAGATAAATTAATCTTTTATTGTAGTTGCAAAGTGTCTCATTGAATTTATTAGGATTCTAACAAAGTAAAATGTGACATAAGCTGAACTGAATATATTAAATAATCTTATAATGGCAAAAATAAGTGTAAATATTGTGATGATGATACCAGACATGTTGTCACTGTGTGACCTTTAGCATATTGGGTTATGTTATTTGTGTTTTGTGTGAAACTCTGACAAAATATTAAATAATCATAAAAAATGCAAGTTCATAGCACTTTTAATATAAATCAAACGTTACTGCACTCAACAGTCCTTGCACACACTGTAATTGTCATAGTAGTATTTATAGAGAAAAGGGACTGCTTTGGCATTTAGCAAAATGCAGTTGGTGGAAATCATTTGGCTCTGGGAGAAAAATGTATTGTCTAACTAGATTCCTCTGAAATAAATAAATGACTTTTTTTGCAATTATTTTTAGATCTCTTAATACCTTTGTTGTGAACAGTGAAATTTTATTTCTTTTCTTTGAATTATTTTTAATGCTGTCAGCTGTAGTTTTTAAAGAAAATCTGTGAAACTCAAAATCTGTCATATGGTCCGAATTTTACAGAAGTCTAATTCCATTTCGGTATTTAAAAAAAAACTGCAAGCATGAGGCATTATGGTGTCACTTATGATACTCGCATCTGGTCAGTATCATGACTTAAAAGATAATGGATTAGAAAATTATGCATGTTTGTAAAGTTGGTGTTGAAACACCTGAATGTTAGTTGAGGTTTCAAAACCAACATTCACAAATCAGCAGAGAAAATCCTAAATCCATCTTTTATTGTTTCAGCACAATCTAAGACAAACCCATTTCACAAAATAAATCACGTTTTGTTGATATTTTATCCTTTTATTTGACCATGAGGGAAAAAAAGTCATTCAATTTCCAAAACTAGACCAAGGTGCACTGGGGGAAACTTGTCGCTTCTCAAAGGCCTTGCTTTCAGTTGCTGCTTCACAGTCTCTGAAATATAACAGATCTCTATGAGAGTTGAAGAGGTGAGGTGCTTGCAGAGGGAATTGTGTTGTGAGTTGCTTGTGGCTTGTTAGAATACATGCATGGAAAACTCAAGCATGCTATTTGCCATGCGCCATCGTACTGGCTAAAGGTTTTCTTTTTTTTTGTTTTTTTTCTTCACATTTTGCCCAATTATACCACATATTATCTCTTCATCAATGTGTTTCATTTGTGCAAATGACTCTTCTGCTTTTCATTTGCATGAGCATCACAGATTGTCACTTCGTATTTGTAACCGTACAAGGGAACCTTTGTGCTGCTTGATAAGTTGTGTATTTTTTTGTTTTTTAGAGCCTTGGTTTACAGTATGTGAAGTGTGACTGTATGTCTTTTGTATCTCTGCTCTTTAAACAATAATAATCTACTAAATGTTGTATATCACAGGGTTTCAGACTAACACACATTTATGCTTGGTGAAGTTGTTCTTGATCAGAATCAAATGCTCCTATTATTTCTGAGAAGTATAAATTTGACAGCAGAAGTCTGTATGATTCCATGATCTCTGACTTCCTCCTTAGATCTCCTGGCCTTTTAGTTTCAAATTCAAATATTCAGTCATAATCTGATGCACACGTTTTTAAGCTTGGCTCTGTGAACATATGAAGCTTATTTTGTGGCCTTAAAGCATGTTTTTTCCTCCTTATGTTTGAACAGGCTTTCCCAGTAGTGCAGTCCACTGTGTTTTTATGCTAAATATGTTAAAAGTTATAAAGATTTGGAGGAGCATAAGCAGCAAACATAGTTCATAAATAATGGCGTGAGGCCAATGGGGAGGTGCAGGGATGGCCCAGTTGGTGCACATGCCATAATGCATAGTTCAATGCATCAACTGTAAACCTACCTTAATCCATCTTCACTGCCACTGCCACCAGCAGTGGCAGTGAATAAAACTGTTTAAAATAAAAAACAACCCTTTGCCTGGTGGGGGGCAGTAAAGCCTGGTGGCCAGTCAGGCTGATGAAACCCTGATGAGGCATTTGAAAGAGAAATTTCAACTTCTTGTCATATGACTACAAACATCAATTCGTGTAGCTGGGCTTTTATATGATGGACCAGACATTTAAATATGAAGCAAACATCTAATCCTAACCCATATGAAAAACTGGAAAAGTGTAGTGTTAGTTTGTATTCAACCTTCTTTACTTTATAAAATAGCATCTGTTAGGATAATTATCCCTTTTCCAGCTAGGTTCTTGACGTATGAGGTTGAAGAAGAGTCAGTGAGTTGAATTCATGAATTCCATTTAATACCAAAATACAGCTGGTCCATTGCTCGTGCCATCTGTATGTGCTAGCAGAGCAAAATGGCACCTCACAACAGTTGCTAGTTCTCTTTATTGGCCTCTCTCTAAGCTGCACCTTAAAGAGGGTGCTCCCTAGAGTGTCATTTCCTTTAACCTTAGCTTTGAAAGTGTTCCCCAATGTGCCATTTCTTTTATCCTTAGGTGTGCAGATATGTGCTCTATGTGTGCGTGTGTGTGTACGTGTATTCGAGCTCGCAAATGGCTACAAGAGATGGAGGAAAACACAGAATTATTTATTCTCAACACATCCAATGCACATCCAATGAGCTGCACAATGCTGCAGTTAGTAGCACTGTTGCCTTGCAGCAAAAAAGGGCCTGGGGTCTTTCTGCATGGAGTTTGCATGTTCTCCCTGTGCATGCGTGGGTTCTGTCTGTCTCTGTGTTGCCCTGTGATGGACTGGCGACCTGTCCAGGGTGACCCTGCCTCTCACCCGAAATGTCTCGCTGGAGATAGGCACCAGCTCCCCTCCCGACACCGCCAGGCACAAAGGTGTACAGAAAATGGATGGATGAACTTCCAATGCAATCTCCTGTCTGCACACAAATTACTTACAAATTAGTCTGTATAATCTAATTTCAGATCCAAGCTTAAAGACATGTGCATAAGATTGTGACTGAATATTTGATTTGGCAACTAAAAGGCCAGGATGTCTTAGGAGGAAGTTGGAGTTCATGGAATCATAGAGACTGCTGATGTTAAATTTAAACTTCTCAGAAATATGAAGAGCATTAACAGCCCTGTTTAGTCCACTTTAATCCAGCCCTAGTTTGTTTCCTGAGAAAGTCTAGTTTGATTGAGGATGCTTAAACAACAACTTATACAGACCAAAAAAGCAAACTCTGGTCCATCTACAAACCTCGGCCTCAGTTTGAAGTGAACGCTGGTGCGAACGCATATTGGACAGATTGCTCCAAAAGCAGGAAGCGTACTATAGTGCAGGGCATTGAGAGTAAATGCAACCAAAGCAAACACAACTCTACCTAGTGGGAGAAATGGCTGTGGGCTTTTGCCAAAGGCAAAAGAGAAGTCTCCAACCACTAAAATCTAATTTGTTTACGTACACCAGACATGAGGCTGGGGTCAAAGTTCACTGTTGAGCTTTACAGTTAGGCTCTACTTTATCTTTTCTCTCACATAAAATACACTTAGGGTTAGGGTTAGATTTTTGTGAACCAAAACTTCTATTTTCTCCTTTTGCTTTAAGAAATTCTGAATCTCTGGGTTTGTCAGGAATTTAGCAGCAACAGAAATGTTTTTGTTGGTCCAACTGAGCAAGAGCAAATGAGATTAAACAGGAGTAAAATGGCTAAATAAGCTCTCTACTTCATCCAAGTGTCAAGTTTGTTAAAGAGATGGAGTAGGACAAAAGTAAAGCGCTAAAGAAAAATGTGTCAGGAAAAGCAAAACTGAGTAAAAACAAAGAGCATGAATCAGAAAATGATGTGTGGCTGCGATGAAACTATCAACATTATCCTGGCAGCCGGATGGCTGTGGTGCTGCAGGCGCGATTTGACTTCCTGTTTGTTGCTGCTTAGAGGAAGTAAGAGGCCCCTCGAGGATGGTCTGAAGTGTGAAGCAGAGTCGTGAGTATTTTTGTTTGGTGGAACAGGGTGATTCAAGTGTGAAAATGGATGCATATGCATTAAGCTCCAACATGTGTGTTTATAGCTTACTTTTTCATTTTTGTTGTTTTTTGCATTAGATAAAAAGCTGAAGTCAGAGACTTTGTCTTTTTATTTGCTTTTGTTCTCTTCAAACTGTCTAAGAAGTAAGTTCTAAAGGTTTGATTTAGAAGTTTAGAATCCAGGCAGAATTGGGATGGGGGAGTAGCCATTGGGATTTGTTTGGTCAAGTGATTGTGACAGTGATGTAGCATAGGATTGTGGGATATTTTACTGAAGCAGAGCAGCATCATCAGCAATGTAGTCATTTTTTAAAGATGTTGAAAGAGTAATAAAATAGCTATAATAGTAAATATAGCTTATCAACCATAGATAAAATATTAATTGGTTTTGGCCTAGATTTTCATATATAATTTTATTTTTGTTGCAATAAATACCAGAACTTATTGTTAGAATGTTGTTGTTTTTTTTTTTTGTCCCTATCAACCAGCCGTAGTGTGACGGTCTCGGGCTCTTCAAGGACTGAGGAGCAGCAATTGATTTTGGCGGTTGGAGGATTTCTCTTTTGTTTTTGGCTAGACGCCACAAGCCATTTCTCCCCTAGGGCTAGCTTGGCGTGTTTGTTTTGGTTGTATTTACCCAGAATGTCCTGTGCTGTACTCCACTTCCTGCTTCTGGAACGGTCTCCAGCGGTACCCTTAGTGTTCACAAATGCATTCAAACCGAACCAGAATTCACTTCAACCAAACCCAGACCAAGATTTTTAGACAATTCGGTTTTACTTTTTTTTTTTAAATTCGTATCAGAGTTTGATTTGCATTCACACGTACCCAAACAAACCAGACTTTCTAGACAAATTAGAGTTGGCTTAAAGCAGAATAAAAATGGCTGATGTCAATTCATCCTAACACAGCTCTGCAAGGAAGAGCGGGCAAAATATAAGACACTAGTTTCCAGCTATCACAGAGCTTGACTTGTTGCAGCAACAGTGACACAACCAGTCAGTAGCTTTAGGGAACAATTACTGTTTCACACAGTCAAGTTGGTTTAAATTGCTCTTTTATTTCATTTAATGAAATCATCATCATCCATCCATCCATCCAGTTTCTTACACCCTTATCCCATTTTGGTCAACAATTCTGGTTATCTTACTGATATTAAAATTAAAGGATGTTAAGCATTTTAGTGTGACAAAAGACAGAGGGGTTAAAACTTGTAACAACATTTGTGATTTTTGTTAGGAATATGATGTGTTTATTGCTAATATGAAATAATTGGCTCATCTTAAGCCCAAGTCCAGAGCAGTTAGTCAGAAACTAGACTGAGAATATTTACAGACTAAATAGAGCGAACCAGGTTTTAGGGAACTTATCCTTCAAGTTCCTGCTCACTTGAACAGAATATTACATTGTGTTAGCTCCACTTTAAACCGTTTGCATTGATTACCTGTGTCGTCTTACACTTTTCATGAGTAAATTCTTTTCTCCAGAAAAGACTTTACTCCAGATTTACTAGAAACTAAGAATAAAGCATCTCAAGAAAATTGCATTGCAAGCAGTTTTCCAGATGAGAAATAATTCTATAATTAGTTTTTTCATTGGAAGGGTTCAAATTAAACGGTAAAAGCTGAACGAAGACGCTTCTACGTCACATAAATTTCTCCTGCTGTGAGCAGGAAGGATCTCCAGGAGTCCTGACAGTGGAACCCATTTCACTGTCAGGACTCCTGTCAGTCAGTAAGCCCTTTAAATGTTCGTTTATATTCTGTCAGATATTTCCTCTAATGTGTTGCTAAAAATCATTTAAGGAACTGAAAGCAACTGTTGTGACAACTGCAGAAAAGTTGTTCCCAGGTTTGAACTCTGAGATGTTGTAAAGAACTTGCAGGTTTCCTCCATTCTAGCAGGTCAGTTCAGGTAAAAAAAAAAAGTTTAACCAAAAGGAAAATGAAACATTGTCATCCTGGTGTTTTTGAAGCATTTTAGTGGATGGTGATGCTGCGGGGAGGAAGAATCTCCAGTAGCAGTCAGTCTTTCAGAAAATTCAGTGTCACTGAAGACTGTTGCTAAATGACAGTTTCATGACAGTCGTGGGATGCTAACGGGTCAGACAAATCGGAACTAACTTTAACAGAGAAACACTGTAAAAAAAAAAAAAAAAAACCAACAACATCTGCATACTTCACCGTAATAAACCATAAAACAGTGACAGAAAAATGTGTAAATTATAAAACAATTTAAAACTGTTGATTTAATGGGAAATTGCCATAAATAAGTTGATCTGATACATGAATTTTGATGCATATAATTTAACATCTGCTTAAGTTGATTTGCTCACAATTCTACATACAATATTTATAGAACGCCTTCTGCAGCTTTAAAGGTGTTAGGGTCAGACAGATTTATTTTTTAATTACAAGAATAAAGTCATAATATTAATAGAAGAAAGGCACAATATCAGAAGTTGTATAATTGGAAAAAGGTGTTTCAATGAGAGTAAAGCCTTGATAAAGTTATCAAGATAACTTCTCAAGATGCTCAACATTCCTCATTTTACCTTTTATTTTTCGTGTGGGACTTATAAAATTACAACTTCATTCTCATAATATTACGACTTTATCCTGGTAATATGATTTCATATTATTATGGAGGCTTTTTTCTTGGATTTTTACAAATGTACTTTCATAATATTAGACCTTTTTTGTCATACAAATTCATGTACATTTACAACTTTGTCTTGTATTCGGACTTCTTTTTTGCGATATTATGAGTTTTTTCTCATGTTGTTCTGTCTTCATTGCTGTATGAACAGACCTTATTCTCATAATTACAGTTTTTTTTTCTCAGCCTGTCTCTAGTACTCTGTCATAACAACATGCTCATCAGTGTTGAGTGGAAATATTTGAAACGGCTTCAGTTCTCTTTCATGTTAGTGACTGACTGTTGCAGCCATTTTTTTCAACCAGCAGTTCTTTAGTGTTCAACAAACAAAAGACTGTCTTCTCTCAGTGATATAGTCTGCTCACATCATTGTTTTATTAGGCATTTCATTTAAATTATTGTAACTTGAGGAACTGTACGATGGAGTTCCTCAAGTTACTCCATCGTACAGTTCCAAAACCTTGATGTGTGTTCTCACTCACACTTCATTCACACTTTACTATTCAATCTTTTGAACATGTTTTGCTTTTTTTCACCATGGTGATTATTATAACATTTCTAGATAAATCCAAAGCTAATTCTCCACATTTTTAGGATTTTAATGGACATGTTAAGTTCATGAAAAACCCCTTCAGTGTTTTTGTTGATTTGGTGGATTAAAAGGGGAAAAATAAACATTCATCATTACCATTAAACATGAGAGAAGTAAGAAACGGAAACTTCCACATATTGTGAGGAAGTTAGTTTCTGTTTAAATGCTGACTGATATTCTGCTGAGTCTGAAGAGATTTCCTCTGTTCTATCAGATGTTTTCACTTTTTTCTGCACCTTGGAAGTAGGTGTCTCAGATTACTCTACTCTTTAATCAGACGGATTTAACTCTAAATTAACTCTAGTTTGAGCGCCTTAAAATTGGACTTGGTGGTGATTTGAATGCAGCGTTTGGTGACGATGTGTGTCTTCTGTGACAGGTTGAGGAATCCAACGCAGACAGAGACCAGCTAAGAGCAGAAGATGCCAGCCCCGCCTCCCCCCCCGCCCCCAGGGCCGCCGCCACCTCCCACTTTGGCTTTGGTGAGTCTCTGTTCCCCTCAGATGTCATGCTCAGCTGAGACCTCTAGTGGACAAACATAGTTTATGGCAGAATCAAAGTATGGATTGGGACTTAACAGCTGTATCCTAAAAAAATATATTCTCTAAAAATAAATTAAAGCTTCAATGTTGAAGCTGGGTTCTTTTTTTATGTGCAAGGCCATTATTTTAGGAATGTGACAATATAAAGGATTAGATCTGAAAACGGTAAAAATGTGACGCATTAAGATTTTTTTTCTGTCTGGCTCCATTTATTTATTATAATAATTTAACTCAAGAAATCATATTTGATTTAGTTTAAATACACACTGATGTATTCTGTGGGTTTCTATTAATTTGAATTATTATAGCTGATGGACAGGAATCCAAAGTTCAGTTTCTTAAAATATTGGAATATTGAATAAAATCAATTAGAAAATATATATTTTTAATAAACGTATTATATTATGTTTGACACAATTATATGGAAGACAATGACAATGATGCCTATCTCCAGAGGTCAATGGGTGAGGGCGGGGTCACCTGGAAAGGTCACCAGTCCATCACAGGGCATTAAATCACAAAGTCAAATTTGATGCATATAGTATTTTTATAACATAAAGCAACATAGTTACTGGATTGTGCTATAAAATGTCACTATGTGCCTGGAAAACTCATGACCCTTTAAAGATTTTGTGCATCTGTCCACTCCCATTATTTTAACAATGCTGATATGAATTTAATTTCAATTAGAATTTTCTAAACTTTTTTTTTTTTTTTTTTTTGCAGCTTTGGTCATTTCTTCCTTTGAATCTTTTGGGTTGTTTGTGTTTCAGGCCAACACAGAGAAGCCGACTCTGAGCCGAACGGAGCAGCAGGGACGCGGCGCACTTCTGTCCGACATTTGCAAAGGCACCAGACTAAAGAAAGCCGCCACAAATGACCGCAGTGGACCCGTTTTTGACAGTAAGTCAGCACATCTCTTTGGCAGCAACATGTATTGCTGTATCCCGAGGAAAAACCAGCTCATTTCCATCAAGTCTGCTAGATTAAAAACTATTTATTCTGATGCTCAATAAGTCAACAAAAGTCTTTGACTTATTGAGATTATTTTTTTAACTTGCTCATTTCCTAGACCCGTTTTAATCATTCATCATATTGAAAAGTTCATAAATGATCTTAGACGGATCAAAAACAAACTTGTTGGTTGAATAAAAATAATTTCAAATCAAGACATGCCAGGGTATGGCTAATTTTGTGCTCAGCTGTATATGAGAAAAGAATAATGAAAACAATCTTTTACTTTATGAACCTAGCACTATTCTTTGAACGTCATAAACTTTAATTGTTAGCATTCTGAGTTCATCATGGAGAGCAATATGGGATTGGACACGGTAAGCTGTGCGAACTGTCTGGAGTGGTTATTTTAGAATAGATCATTTTCTGAAACAAGAGTATAAAATAGCCAGACTTGCCAATTCCGATTTTGGCCAATACCAATTTTTTTTGTCTGAAATGTTGATAAATATAGCAAGAAAGTTCTTGAGTCGGTAACAGTGGCGTGACTATTGCTAACTACAAGCATGCAGACATTACCTGGTGGGTCTGTCAGCCAGTCAAACCTCTCACTGCAGAGAGAGGTTTGACTGGACATCAATCACTGCCCAGAAGAGGACAGTGGCTGATGTTCAGACCTTTGCTGAGGTAGATAAGATCAGAAGATAAGATCAGCTTCACATGTAAGTATCGGCTGATCACTGATCCCACAAAATGAAGGAAACGAGGGACGATTTATTGGTCCAGCCCTAGATTAAATAGAAAAACTCAGAAACTGAATAAAGAAGCAGGAGAAAGATGAATAACATGAGAAATGTGTTGAGCAAGCAGTTTCTGTCACATTAAGAATGACTTCAGGACAATGAAGTGAACAGCAGCCATTTTTTTGTCGCATGATAAAAGACATTGGCTTCTGTTCTTGGGAGTGAAATTAGACAAACACTACCAAGTTTCCCTCAGTGCATCATAAGCCTGGCTTACCACCAGGCTAAGCATAGTTTGTTTTAGATACGTTTTTTTTTTATCTTTATGCATCATTAATAGCAACAGGAGACATGGATGAAGCCAGTTTTCTGGTTGATGCATTGAACCGGGCATGCATTTCTGGAGGAAACCCTGTGCAACCTTTTATGATGCATAAAATGGTGTCTTTTTTTTTTTTCTTTTTTTTTTTTTTTTGAAAAAGCCCAAAAGGTATCACCAATTGCATGGCACAAATGACCAACTGCTTCTCTATGTTGGCTTTTAGCACACTTATTTTACCCCATATGTCCAGTTTGAACCTTATAGAAACAGACAACACTACTATCATGCATTAAGGTAGTTTTTCTTTCTTCTCAGAACCCAAAGGAGGAAATGGTGGAGGTGGAGGCGGTGGTGGAGGAGGAAGTGGAGGTGGTGGTGGTGGAGGTTTTGGTGGTGGGTCTCCTGCTGGTTTAGGAGGCCTCTTTGCAGGAGGGATGCCAAAACTGAGGTCTGCAGGTAACAGAGACAATGGTAAGAAAAGATGTGAAGAGCAAAAACTATGGCAGAAAAAGATCCTCATTATGTTTAAAGACAAAAACAGTTTCTGATTTTTGTTCCCAGACTCAGGACCCAGTCGTGGGCCCGTTCTTCCTCCGGGTTCCCGTTCTGGTGGACCCAACCCTTTAGGCATCGGTGGCAGTCCATCCGGACCGCCTAAGCTGCCAGGCGTCCCCGCTGTGCCTCGTGGCGGCACCCTTGATCTCCCAAAGGGCCGTCCTAATTTCTCGTCCAGACAGGACACTCCAGGTGGACCGCCTCCTCCAGTACCCAACACCCCTAGGCCACCCCAGAGCCTCCCATCTCGTGGGGGGCCCTCTCCGCCGTCACTCCCTGGAGGACCCAGGCCTAGTCACGCCAGCTCCCCCGTGCCTCCCAGTGTTCCACCAGGGAGGCATGGGTCTCTTCCTCCCCCTCCCCCACCTGGGGGCTCCTCCAGTGGGCCTCGGTCGAGCTTCTCAGCGCCTCCTCCTCCGCCTTCAAACAACAGCCGACCTCCGTTACCTCCAGCTCCAGGAGGGAGGCCTCTGCTTCCTGATGACCGACCGCCGCCACCACCGGCTCCTGTAGGAGGTCACCGACCATCGATGCCCCGTGACATG
Organism: Girardinus metallicus; assembly: GCA_903067095.1. Lineage (NCBI taxonomy): Eukaryota > Metazoa > Chordata > Actinopteri > Cyprinodontiformes > Poeciliidae > Girardinus > Girardinus metallicus. Next base: position 20,016 of record CAEGAE010039035.1, read on the forward strand.
CCTCCTCCTCCCCCATCCGTCAACTCCAAACCTTCTGCCTCGCCTTCCTCAACGTGTCGCTCCCTGGCCGGCAGTGGGGTGCCCCCTCTGCCTCCAGGACGACCGGGCCCGCCTCCAATCCCGCCTGGCCAGGGAGGAGGAGAGGACCAAAACACACCCCGCCTGCCCCAGAGGAACAGCTCACTCAACAGGTAAGATAGTAGTTGGAAAATAGTTGTTGGAAATGCTTAGGACTGGATCAACAAATCAAATTTATTGTTCAACTTTGGCTCCAAACATCCAATAAAATAAAAAAATCAACAATTCTAGAATTGCGCCGTTGAGGGTGGCAGCACGTTGGAGCAGCTCGGTACTCTCGTTGAGATTTTTTCTCTTTTTCAAACATTCATTCCTGTCTTTTTTGGAGGAAAATGGCTTTTTTCTTTTAGACAACTGATCCTTCTTGTTTGGATATTATGTAGTTGGACTTATTTTGGGCAATATTTGTCATATTTCTGCTCTTTTGGTATTATGTTCAACTTTGGCTCCAAACATCTATTGCTGCTCCGTGGCATAAACCAGGGAGCAGCTCAAAAATGCAGCTCCCACTGGAAAAACTGAAATAATACCACAGCTGAAGCCAGAAATCACAGAGGAGTTGAAAAGGAGGCATTGTGGATGGAGAGCAGGAACATAGAGGTAAGAGATGGTGGGATGGCAGCATCAGACCCAGGGACCTAAAAAGGCTCAACAGCCTGATAAAGAAGGCTGGTTCTGTTCCGGTTCTGTTCTGGAATTACTGTGGAGCCTGTGGAGATGATTATGCAAAGAAGGATTCTTCATAGGATCAAAAAATGATGGACATCCTCTTCATGAGAGTGTCTTGGGAGAGCAAAGTGTTTACAGTCAGAGGCTTCTTCAGATTCACTGTAATACAAACTGCTACTGGAGATTCTTCCTGCCAACAGCCATCATCATGTACAATAACTCTTTGAAATGTTTGAATCAACGCATTACAACATTTAATTTCCTTTTGGGATTAATGAAGTATTTTTAAATTTAATTATAATAAAACTGTTATAGCAAAGTTGTGTCCAAGTTTTTGTCACATGGGTCAAATAGTCTAGTCAGAATTACTTGCAGAAATAAATTTCTAAAACAGTTGAAAATGATATCAAAGCCTTCTTTACCTTCTCAACAATAAACTAAGCATACAATAATTTAAACAAAGTAGTTGGACTTCTTGTAAAAATTGGATGTGTAAATCATAATACCAGAAATTCAAAAGACTTTTGCTTGTTTCGTATTTAAGAGTAGTATCATGTAAAATCAAATTTTTTGAGCTTTGCATCATGCTATGATTTTTGCAACCATTCATCTGCAAAACCCCTGGGTGGACCTAGCCCTGCTTTCAAGATGCAGCTGCCCCCACTCAGCTCCTTCAGACTAGCCAGCTGCAATAAACAGAGACCTGCTGGAACTGCTGAGCTACTTCTCAGAGCAATGCTGGTAAAAACGTTAAAGGTTTAATAGAGGAGCCATGTTGGGATGATTTCCTGAATGCGGCGCTGCAGAAAGAGCAGGAGTTTTTAAAGAGACAGAGACCCAATTTCAAGGTGTTAAATATGAAGTCAAATTTCTTTTAAGTCATATTTGATATATACAGCATTTTTGTAACAACTGAAGGTAACATAGTTACTTCATTGTGCCATAAAATGTCACTGTATGCCTGGAAGTGCATAATACTGCTCCTTGAAGAAAAAATGATCAAAATGGATGCTTTTTTTTTCTTCTTTTGAATCCCCTCCAGCCACACTTCAGCACCCCCTTCTGGTCGATCAGGACCCCTCCCTCCTCCTCCAAACGAGAGACCGCCATCTGTTGGAAGAAACCAGTCGTCACCACGCACAGGTAACCCACCAGTCGTCACTTGGTTACATAAATAATAGATCGCTTCTTTTCAAACAGTAGATAAGAATTATTGTAGAAAATTGTTGTTAATGTTTAATGAATAAAATTCATTCTTCCTCCAAAGGTCCTCTTCCTCCACCTCCTCCTTCAGGTCGCAGCATGGGCGGAGGCAGCCTAAGAGCAACCCAAGCTGCCCCGCCCGTCAGTCGGCCGGGCCCGGAGCCTCCTCGTGGCGGCCCTGGCGGTAGGCCCCCCCTGCCACCAGACCGGCCTGTTGGGGGACTACCACCTCCACCACCGATGGGGAACGGCTTCCAAAACTCTCACCACAACCAAATGCAAGGTCTGTAAACCTGTCAATGTGCTAACTTTAGTTTGGAAAAAGACTGAAAAATGAGAATGAGCAACATAAATTGAAGCGTAAAGTTGAATAACTCCAGTGTAATACTCCTGATACCACAGGAATCTGTTCATATTATGTCACAAATCCAATGCACAACACCCTTTTTTTGATTATTTACCAAAAAACTTTAAAAAGCATGCATACTTCCATTTCACAATTACAAGCTACTTTGAGTTGGAATTTCATTTAAAGTCCTGGTAAGACAGAAGAGGGTTAGTTGTTGAACCGTATGAAAATGTGGACAGAACCCTTAGGTCATGAATACTTTTGTAAGACACTGTACACGTTATGAAAGCCTGATTAAAAAAAGTCCTGGAGAGGATTTTTCAGACTGATTCCTGTTGCTCTCATTGTTGTTTTTACCACATGCTTCATTTAAGGCAGAAAACCCCCTGATCTCCAATTCAATTGTTTTTCTTCAATTAACCGCAGAGGTGGCTTGATTTTGGAAGGCAATGGGGGCAAAAAAGGTTCTGCCTAAAATAGCAGAATCTTGGGATCTAGCAATTCTAGATCCCATTCACAGCACCTTTACACAAACTGGTTCATCTCCATTTGTTTTGCGTCATGTCAGATCATCCAGTCTAATGGCAATAACTTCTGTTTTCTTTCCTTCAACAGATGACTTTGAGTACAGGTTCACCTTTCATCCCATTTCGGACCTTCCTCCACCCGACCCCTATGTGCCCTCCCAGAAAACCTATCCCAGTAAGATCTCTAAGACGGAGGGCAAAGGTGACTAAGACAACGCGAAAAACATATTTTTCGTTTTTACAAAGCATGTGAACACTTGCTCACATGTTGTCAATGTCAAATTTATCAGACTGTTCTAAACATTTCTTTTGCAATAAGACGATAAAGGACCCAATGCACTTAAATAATCTTAGTTAATGATGATGATGTCTGTTTTGTTTTCATTTAGCTAAAAACAATATTATAGCCATTCACTATTAAACATCTTAAAGACAGTGAGCTAAGTCTTTCCCTGTTTTTAAGGGCAGATAAATCTGCAAATTATCTGCAAAGCAGTGAAAAGAAGTTATAGTGTGCAAAAACTGACCCCAGGGGCAACATAGACAGTGAAGACAAGAGGTTCCCAACAATCAGCCTTGAGCTACACCATAGCTAACTAAATAGAGATCATGTTCACATAAGAGGTACTTCCAGACAAATATGACTGGTAAATCAATTTTTTTTTTCCTAAAACAGATGTTTTTTTTTTTATATGAATAATGCAGGACTTATGTCACATTAAATGTGGAGAAAGTGTTGAAGTGAATTATTATGGTCTCATTTTTTTCAATCTCTGAAACCTTTCCAAAAATGAATCTCTTCATATTTGTGACAAAGCGCCATCTGGTGGAAGAACATATTCTGTGTAATATTAAACACATTCTGTTAATTGATTCTGTATTTTCCAGGTTCTGGTAAAAAAGAGCGAGGAGCTCCTCCCCTCCCCCCGGTACCAAGGTGAAGTAAAGATGGCTGCCTCCACAACACTTGGACCTACCACCCCTTCCTCTCTCTTCATCTCTCTCTTTCTCAGTTGACCAGAAGTCCTCTTGTGAGGACCACAAGGGGGCAGGGCTCCAGGAATTCAAATAAAAGCACAGTGGAGTTCACACCATGTGCCTCTGTAGTAGAGGAATGGTGACCTGGAAACTCTTTATATTGTTGTACATTTATGCTCTGGGGGAAATTATTTGTTTTGTTTTTTGTTTTTTTTTTTACATTTACAACCATGCTGTTCCTAGAAGGCTTCATTGATTTTGATACTTAGAATCATTACAAAAACAAAATTTATTTCCTCTGTTTTCAGTCGATGCCATAACTGAGTTTTAGATTTTTATAAACAAGCCAAACGTTTTGAGGAGAATATGAACGCTGTGTCTTTCTGTTCTGATCGTAAATATAAAGGGAATTATGTCCAGGTGGCTTTTTTTAAATCCATTTTGGTTCATCACCCCCACCCCCTTTCACTTTGCTTGAAATGGTAAAATTATCAAGGTGCCTTAGATTCAGACAAAGACGAAGTTTAAATGATCTCAGCCTCTCTGTGTTGCCAAAGTCACATGTGCCTCTACAGCATGAATGAAGACTTAGTTTTTTTTCAACAGTTTGTTTCTGCTACAACCACTGGAGCGGTACGTTTTAATTTTGCGAGGATGCTTGATGTGTTTTCATAGACATTTCTGCAGAGTTTTACATCATGAGTGAAAAATTTAACTGAATATTGTTTTGTTAAATTCTCTTGATGCACAGCAAAGAGTCTGTATGTATCTGCATGATGTAATCAGCTGATATTGAACTATGGGATAAGTTATGTTTGCAGTATTATGTTCGCGATAATGTTCTGCTTTGTTTTGTTTTAAAGAAATGTTTTCTGTGAGGCTATCATGAAAGGAAACTATTTGCGTTTAAAATGCTTTACTTAAGCTTACTTTAGGTGACAAAGGGGAGCGCTTTTATTGAATTATACACCAATAATCCTAAACAATTACCGTTTGGGAACAGAAAAGGACAGTGAGCTGTAGAGTCACTTAGATAAACAATATTTTACCACATAAACCATATTATTCATTTACATAAATGTGCAATAAAAAGGACAATAAATGTAAACAAAAGTGTGGCATTGTTTTAAATGTGTTTATTGTAAAATGATTTCTACAAAAGTACAGATCCATTTAATTTAGAATATTACTAAAAAGTCCACTTATGTCAGGAATTTTATCACTAAAGCATGTTGATTATTTACACACACTGTTTTTCCAGTCTTTATTTCTGTTAATTATGATGATTTTTGACTTAGTTTTTTCCGAACTACATATTTAGTTGAAATAATTAATTTGTAGCTAAACAATTATTTATGTCCAATTATTATTGGACCTAAATAATTAGCTCCAATGTATTTAGCTTGTGGATTAAATATTTAGTTTGGAACTATGACATTTATAGCTATATGGTGAACATATATGGAGCTCCATAAAATGGAGCTAAAACAGTTTCATAATTCTCAAATGCACAAAACAAGATTCGCATTGTATTTGTGATGCAAACATAAATATATCTGGATTTACAAGCTGCTCCTTACAGAGCCCTCTACAGTGTATGGGGAAAAAATTTTCTTTTGTTTACCTCACAAAACGTTTGTGTTCCCTCGCAAAAGGTCAATTTAAAATTTCAAATGTATACACATTAAAGAGCCTCAATGAAAACGTGGTTATTCTTAACTCCTCTTAACAAAAAATGTATTGCATAATGTGATAACTTAGAAATAGTCCAAATAGTTTGGATGTATTTTTTTTACTTCTTTCCTCCTTATGGAAAGTTTTAGTTTATATCATAGGTTTGTGGTGCATTTCTAGCCTAAAAAAAAGATATAAAACTTCAGATATTTCACATTAGGCCTGTCACAAAACAAATTTTGCTGAGCGACTAATTGTTTCAAAAATTATTGCAATAAACGATAATATTGTTTGAAGACCATTTTAAACTGATGTGATCAGTTTAAAATGGTCTGCATAATAATGTACATCCTGCATTATTATGTAGGATGTGCTGAAACTGAGCTGCAGCACAGTGGCCAAGATCACCCAGCAATTTAGCTGGGTCCACTCAGAACAGATCTGGCGTTGGTCGTCCAAAGAAGCTGAGTGCACGTGCTCAGCATCACATCCCAATACTGTCTTTGAAAGACAGGGATTGAAGAGCTGGGATGTCAGCCTGTCATTATTCAGACCATAAGCTGCACACTACATCAGATTAGTCTGCATGGCCGTCACCCTAGAAGGAAGCCTCTTCTGAAGTCTGTACACAAGAAAATCTGCAAACAGTTTGTTGAAGACATGTCAACAAAGGACATGGATTTCTGGAACCAGGTCCTGTGGTCTGATGAGACCAAAATTAATTTGTTTGGTTCAGATGATCTCCAGCATGTGTGGCTGCAATCAGGTGAGGAGTACAAAGATAAGTGTGTGATGCCTACAGTCAAACATGGTGGTGGGAATGCCATGGTCTGGGACTGGATGAGTACAGTAAGTGTTGGGTAGTTATATTTCATGAACTCCAATATGAACTGTGAAATACTGAACAGAGCCTGATCCTCTCCCTCCGGAAACTGGATCACAGAGCAGCATTTCAGCATGACCCCAAACCCTAACCTAAGACGACCACTGCTTTATTGAAGAGGCTGCAGGTAAAGGTGATGGCTTGACCAAGCATGTCTCCAGACCTAAACCCAATAGAACAACATTGGGGTATCCTCAAGCCAAGTCTTGAATATCTGCCAGCTCTGTGACGTCGTCATGGAGGAGTGGAAAAGCATCCAGTGGCATCCTGTGAAGCTGTGGTGAACTCCAAGCCCAGGAGAGTTAAGGCAGTTTAGGTAAATAATGGTGGCCACGCAAAATATTGACACTTAAGGAACTTTCACTAAAGGGCGTACTCACTTTTGTTGCCGGCGGTTTAGACGTTAATGGCTGTATATAGTTATTTTGAAAGAAAAGTAAATTTACACTGTTATCTAAGCTGCACACAGACGACTTCTTTGTGTCAAAGTGTCATTTTGTCAGTGTTGTCCTATGAAAAGATATTCTTAAATATCTGCAGAAATGAAAGGTGTGATACACTGGGTGTGATAACTCTGTGCATATATAAATCTGTAAATAATTAATATATATTTGGAATTGTTTAGATTACTGTGGTAACTGTTAGACCCTCCAATTAACTGCAGTAACTCAGAACACACCGGGTGCTTGACGGAGGTTTATGTTTTGGGCAAATGTCCGGTGTGATGTGATGATTTTTTGACCACTTTTTGAAGTTGAAACGTCAGATTAAGTTAACTTTCGTTTTCAACTAAGCTGTAAGAGATTTTAGTAATTATTTTGTCGATATTTTTCAAAAAAATAAAGCATTGTTTTTTTCAAGCATATATATTTCAATCAAGTCGGGCGTGCGCGCAAGAATCAAACCACTTGTTACCACCCAGGGCATTTGTTGGAAATGTTTGGTTTTGGAACCTAGAAAGCCGCGACAGTGTGTGTGTCTGATAAGAGCGCATTTGCAAAAGTGTGACAACTTCGCTGAAACACGTTGTTTGAGCTTTCACACTGCGCCGAAAAAGCGCGCCTGTATGGCAAGCTGTTTTAACATAAATTCGGTTTCGTCTGACTAACCAATTACATTCTAGATATTTAAAAATGCATTTTGACTATCCGGAATGGTAATTTAAGATATCTGCATTTACATTCTGACTAGAAAGAATAATAATTCGAGATATCTTCAATTACATTATGACTAGTCAAAATTAAATTTTTAGATATCTGAATTAAGGGTGGAATCCCATTTTGCTGTTTTAACAGTTGCCTGCAGAATTTTATGTTTCCTTCACAAAATTGTCAAAAAATGCCACAATGTAAAAAGAGCTCGGTCAATGTTGGAGAACACACAAATTTAGGTCCTTTAAGACTGCTTTAGAAATCTGTAAAGAATTTCCTGTTACTTCTTTTCCGACAAACCGAATGCAGTGAAAAACAACTTTGAAAACCTAAAATTGCTATGGTCAAACCATTTTCAACATGAAAGTGGTGCATTTTCAAATGTCTTTATTCGTTTTTTCTACTTTTTATTTTTTATTAAACTTTCAAATTGCTAAGTAAGTCTGTATTGACTACACAGAATACATATTCAAGATATCAGAAATGTCATTCTGACTAGTCAGTCATATCTTAAACAGAAAGCGGTGTAATTCAAGGTATCCCTAATTCATCTGGAGATATTTGAAAATGAATTTTGACCAGTCAAAATTACAATTCAAGATATCTCTAATTTTGTTTTGTCTAGCCATTATTTGCTTTTAAAATATCTATAATTTAATTTTCACTAATAAAAGCTACAAATCACCTGTCCAAAAATACATTTACGATATCTTGAATTATGGTGCCATTCGAGATATCTTTAATTAGAATTATGACTAGTCAAAACTAAAATCGACATATCTTGAATTCACTCTATGTCTAGTCATAATTTAATTGTAGATATCTGAAATGCGTATTTCAGATAGTCAGTAATTCATTGTAGATATTTTGAATTGAAATCTCCATACAAGTCAATGGTAAATCTGACGTAATTTCGACTAGTAAGAATGTAATTAGTAAGAGTAGATAAAATAAGTATTTTATCTACTCAAAATATAGTTAGAGATATCTTAAATTACTAAAACGAGTAGTCATGAAACAATTTGAGATGTCTGGAATGTAAGGGCTGTAAAACCGAATTTATGTTAAAATGGCTTGCCATACTGGCGTGCTTTGCCGCCTGGGCGGTGCGGAGCGGCGAGGAGACGCAGGGGGAACCTATCTGATGGGGAAACGCGGATCGACATAACACCGGCAAAGATCAGCCCCTGCTGGTCAGGGGGGATGTTCTCTTTATCCTGGATCTTGATAGTATCTCATTATTTCGAGATAGTATCTCGAATTACTGAGATTATTTATATATTTATTTTAAATTGGCTTCCATAGTGTGGGAGAGGTTGTATCTGAATGGGCTGCTCTGCTGCTTATATCTGTCATTAAATTAACAGCCGATAATGTTTGCGAAAGCCTGTTTTTACAAAAGAATAGTGCACATTGTTGTATTTATACTAGAAATTTGATTAAACGGAATATCTGGTTGTGGTGTTGTAAACTCAAGATTCTGGTTTCTGTAGATTTCTCTCTGAAGAACGGTTCTCTTAAAAGAACCAATCAGAAAAGCCAGTTGGAAAGCATTCTTTACGATAATTGGCTGAAACTTTTGTCAGTCATTTGTGGGGGCGTGTCTACTCGCTGCAGCTGTCAGATTGGGAGCCGCCTTCAACAAAAACAGCGAAAACAAGAGCTTAGAGAACAAAAAAGACAGAGGAATGCCGGTCGTCTGTGTAGTGCCGTGCTTCTAGGACAGAGGTAAGAAGTATATTCGCCCAATAAATCATTTCAAACAGCACAAACGGTTAGAAGGGTACGACTTACCGCGCCCCAAGATGTGTTTTTAGCATGCAGGTATGATAACGCTAATGGTCAGCTGGCAATGACGACGAGGGAATCCCGGATACCAGGTCGCTTTGTCCGCTTTTTCATTTTATATAGCAACGGCTTTGGGTTTTGCACCGTCGTATTTCGCTTCAAATGATCTGGTATTGATAGAAGAGAACGACTCAAACCCTGTTTGGAGACAATACAGAGGCGTAACAAGAAAATCTGTGGGCCGCTGCTGTCCACCTCCCCCTTTCCAATACAAATGACCTTTTCAAAACTGATGTTCTCATCCCGTTCATTTCAAAGAGCATTAGAATACCTCTGAAATGATACCAATATCATGCATGTAGGATAAATTAGGACGCTGTAATTAGGTGGTTTAGGGTGGATACTCCTGTCTGACCAGGAGGGAAGACAGGACGCATAACGTTACATAACTATAACAGGGGAAATTTATGGGAAAATAGTAATACAATAGCACTGCAGGAAACGGGTAAAATACGATAGTTTCCCAGCCAAAATGGGAGAATTGATAGGAATGTTGTGCCGTGTTTTCAGACTTTGAACCCATAAGTTCCAACTTTGCAGTACAAATAATGACGTAGTTAAATTTGTTTCACAATTATTCAATCAAAAATAAAATCATGTCAAACAAAAAAAATTATAGAATTGAGATCAAAACCTTTGGATTTGCAAAAAAAATGTCTCAAACAAAAAAATAATCTGAATAACAAAATGAAATGGTCAAAACTTTTTGTATTGTAATTTTTTTGTTTTACAAAAAAATTTGTTTAAGAAACTATTTTACATTTTTAAAATTAAAATCACTCATTTTAAGCCTGCTTTATGCACTTTACCAAATGTTAACATTAGCTAGCACAATATGCTAACAGAGACCGTGGCAGACAAGTTATGTGACTGTCATCATAAGTTGTGTAAAATTTCTTCTTTAAAAAAAAGGTGGACACTTTAGTAGCTGTTAAAAGGTGTAACTTTGTGAAGATTATTTACCATTCACATTCTGTGTCCTGTCACCGAAGCGAAGCAGAAAGCCTTGCAGTTCAGGAGAGTTCTGAGATAGCAGGGAGTCAGAGTCCTCTACTTTAGTTGGTGCTAACCAGTAGGGTTAGCTGGCAATGACGATGAGGGAATCCCGGATACCAGGTCGTCTTTAGGCCCCGCCCAGGATGTTCATGTGAGAATCACAACCAAAACTTTTTGAGTTCAACCAAAAAAACGGGAGCATCAAACAAAACTTTGAGAATCTCAACTAAAAACTTAGGCTGTCACACAAACTTTTGAGAATCGCAACCAAAATTCTGACATGCGCAAATTAGAGTTTATGTTCTGCAAATAACTTTTCCACTTCATCAAGCAAAAATTAGTGATTTTAAAGGTTTTTTTTTGTTCGAAACAAAACATTTTTTGCAAATCCAAAAGTTTTGATCACAAATTTATTTATTTTTTTTGTTGACATGATTTTTTTTATTGAATAATTGTGAAACAAATTTAACTCCATAAATGCAGGATGTCAAAATTGTTTTACCTGTTATTTTTTTTAAATAACAATAAGCCTCAGATGTCAAAGTCTTCAGAGCATCTTCTGATTTGTAGCAGTCTATACCAGATTCTTGAGCCATCACCAGAAACCTTCCAATTCTCAACCCAGTGTTGCCATGGAGACTCCCAACAACTATGTGTTTATGCATGGGAAGAACATCTCCCACAACACGTTGGCTGGCTCCGCTGCTGGACCCCACATGTCCATTGACAAGCTGTTTCCGGCTCTCCTTGAGTGCTTTGGAATAATTTTGTGTGGCTACATAGCTGGACGGTAGGTGTATGGAAACAGAGACATGTGTGTGACTTGTCAAAGAATTTGAACTTGGAAGATTTAAATCTTTTTCTTCCCACAGGGCTGACATGATCACGGAGAGCCAGGCAAAGGGTTTGGGGAACTTTGTCTCTAAATTCGCTCTTCCTGCTTTGCTCTTTAAAAACATGGTCCTGTTGGATTTTGGGGACGTCATTTGGGCTTTTCTTTGGAGTGTCTTGGTTGCAAAGGTTTATATGTTATTATTATAGACACACTGCAACGTCACGTCAGGCACGGATGACTACCGATGACTACCATTGGTTTTAGCTTCAAGTTGTCAACATAACACGCTAAATTTTGAATGTATACATGACATAAAAGAAAAAGGGATGCAGCTCTTTGCTACTTACTGTCAACACTATGAGAACTAGGTAACAATGTTTAAGGATATCCCATTTCACAAGTCAGGAAAAAGTTTCAATTTAAAAAAATAGGAGAGGGAGGCCGGTCAATTATGCTAGCTTGACTTTGACAACCTTGACATGTAGATGTGCTGGAGAATTTGATGTTTTTCCAAATTAATAACCTTATCTTGCCGGCAGGTTACGGTGTTTGTACTGGTGTGTGTGTTGACGCTAATGGTGGCCAGTCCAGACAATAGATACAGCAAGGCTGGTCTCTACGCCATCTTTGCTACCCAGAGTAATGACTTTGCTTTGGGATACCCAATTGGTAAGAATCACCTAGCATGGACATTTGATCTGAGATAATTTCTCAGGTCTGCCTGTGTCTTCTCTTCCAGTCGATGCTTTGTATCGAAGCACGTACCCAGAATACCTGCAGTACATCTACCTAGTCGCCCCGGTTTCCCTCATGCTGCTCAACCCCATCGGCTTTTCTCTCTGTGAGGTGCAAAGGTGGAGGCAGGCCAGCCATCTGCAACACAGTAGTCTTGGCATTCTGGGAATTGTAGTTTTACAGGTAATAATATCAGTTATGAAGTATTAACATTTGGTTCATTCTTCTAAATTTGTCTCTTTGCCTCTCAAGGTGTTGAAGAACCCAATAGTGTTCATGGTGATCGTGGGAATCATCTCTCATTTTGCCCTGGGAGAACGGATTCCCTCCGTTCTTTCTGAGTTCATAGACGGCCTGGCCAACACCTTCGGAGGAGCAGCATTGTTTTACCTTGGCCTCACTATGGTGAGCTGTTGGATATTGCATCTTTTTTTTTTTCTTTTTTTTATGGTCACAAGCCTAAAAGGTTTATTGAGATGTTATCTCTTTTCTTATGAGGCAGGTCGGCCAGCTAAGAAAACTAACCAGAGACACTGGAGTCGCCCTGATTCTTCTCATAACAGCCAAACTGTAAGTAAGACGGAGAAGGATGTCAGGGGTTTTCATTTCTAGTCAGTTTTATTTTTGTACAATCAAATACTCACCCTATGTACATGACATCACTCTATTCAGAAAGCGGCTTACTCCACCATGATGGCCATTAAGACAACCTATGTGAAAGTCACTTTTATTCAGTTGATGTATCTCTAAAACTAGTCATAAAAACTGCGAGGTCAGCTGTACAGACAGACAGAGAAGGATACAAGCTAAACTTTTATCGTTTGTTCCTGCTTTTTTTAAATTAAAACCACTCATTTTTGTTTGAAGTGTAAAAGTTATTTGCAGAACATAAACTTTTATTTGCGCATGTCAGAATTTTTTGGTTTTACAGCCTAAGTTCTTAGTTGAGATTCTGAAAGTTTTGTTTGATGCTCCCTTTTTTTGGTTGAACTCAACGAGTTTTGCTTGTGATTCTCACATGAACATCCTGGGCGGGGCCTAAAGATGAAGATATAAGACGTGTCCCTATTGGTTAGCGCTAGCTAAAGCGGATGACTCTGGCTCCCTACTATCTCAGAACTCTCCCAAACTGCAATGCTTAGGGTTAGGAAATTGTAACAGCAGCTGCAAAGGGAGGTCCAATAAAATCTTTTGTCATGGGACCCAACATTCCTGGTGGCGCCCCTGATTGGTAATTGCCGATCACTGTCTTTTGTTGCCGATCACCAAAAACGATCACATTTATCTCACTTCGCAGCCTGCGTGTGCAGCCTGCCTCCTCTTTATTTCACACTGCGAAGCGCGCGGCAACAAATCCTGTCTTGTGGAACTATAATGCCCTGAGAGTGAATGGCGACGTTCCCGTGTTGCAATGGACAATTACCTCGAGGGTGAAGCACGTCAAAATGCATCAAAATAACAAATTTAATATGGCATTTAAAAAACAAGCACTTGATGGAGTTTGGCTACACCGAGGCTCAATGCAGGAAAAAAAGGACCTCTGGAGCGGCCACATAGCAGGTAAAGGAACGCACAACTACCAACACTTACCCGGATTAGCATCACTGTCAGAAAGCCAGACAAACAAACTTCCAGCTGGCGGTGTAAGACGCTGGCTCTGCTCTCGCTATTGGACTGCTGCTACACGCAACTGGTAGTAATATTTCACAGATGTAGCGCCGTTCAACCTCCACCTGACAGTGAACTCTCACACCGAACGTCTGCTTAAAGCTGAAGCATGTAACAGCATATAACTTAAAAAAAAGAAAGATTTTAGCTATATATTAAAATATGTCTAAATTAGGTGAATTCATTGCCAGATATTTTTTTCCATTTTGCCAGATAACATAACATATATATATATATATATA
>CAEGAE010039043.1:0-80848 GCA_903067095.1 Girardinus metallicus
TTGATCCGATTTATGAACGCTAATTTCGGCCAGCCGTTCTCTACTGCTCCCTCCTCGGAGGTTCACTTAGGCCTTATTCCGGTTCTAAGGCCGGTGCTAAGGCCGCTAACTCCGGCTCTAACGCCCGTGCTAAGGCCTCTAACTCCGGCTCTAACGCGGGTGCTAAGGCCGCTTACTCCAGCTGTAACGCCAGAATAAGCCTGAACCTCCGAGCGCTTGAGGAGGGAGTGGTAGAGAACGGCTGGCAGAAATTAGCGTTCATAAATCGGATTAGCCTTGAGCTAAACGCCGCTTACACCAACTTGAAGCTAATATCTAACTTGAAGCTGACGTCATTGTCGTATCAAGGCATGCGCGATCTGATCTCCAAATGATGCCCCGCCTTCTTCGTGACATCACTTTCACATACAAACATTGAGTCCCTTTCACACAAACAAAAGGTGAGTCTATATTTTATTAATTTATATGTGCAATCTTAGTCTTTTATGTATGCATGTGAGAAAAATTGCTTATGTGTGTGACATTTTAATAGTATATATGTACAATTTTAATATTTTGTGTGTGTGAGAGTTTTTAGAAGTGTGTGAGAGACATTATCTTGCATTATCTGACTTGATCGTCACTGATACTCGACAAACGACACTATTCTGCGCCCTTATACGCGCAAGCGAGAAGAAAAACAACAACAATGGCGGATTATGATAAAGCTGTTAATATGCTGGCTCTGTTCGGACGACAAACTTTAAAATCGTAAGCTATGCTCCACCCTTAGCATCCACATTTACTTCCGCAAACACTGAGCACTACTTTTTTATGGCAGTTGTCAAAACTGATCATGGCTCTTTGATGTTATTGCGCCCTCTACTGCGCATGCGGGACACTTTCAGGTTGTATACAGTTCACACTGGAGATCGCATTTACATATAGGTTTATTTGGAAATGTGAACTACCAAGGCAAGAAAAAAAACAATCTGATTTGACAAAAAAATCGGAATTGGGTCACTTCAACTCTGCACATCCAGAGACAGGAATGGTCCCTTTTTTTCTTCTTTTTTTTGCAGAAATACCTCAGGCTCAGATCAGACAGCAAGCGCCTGTGAACAGCATTTGAATTGTTTCATCAAATTTTTGACTAGCTTTGGCTCTAGCGTTTGATTAGACTCTGCAACACATAAATGTGGTTTGATTTAAACAGTTCCATTGTAGCTCTTGTTGTATCTGTAAATTTTTCTCCATTTGTCTATCGACCTTCTCTGTTCAGCTCAGCTCTGCCTGAAAAGCATCTTCATGTTTTACAGTGGGTTTGATTCGTTCATGATTTTTGCTTTAAAACATGCATAACCTAACATAGTACAGGAAACTCAATGTTAGTTTTTCTCTCTTACATGATTTTTGGAAAAGTTTGAACTTTTTCATTGCCACATTTCCAAAAAGACACAGTTGTCCTGTCAACAGAAATATGCTATATGAACTGAGAAACTCGGGCAGAAGTTTCTTAGTTCTGCCTGAGAAATAAGAAAAGGTATTTCAATACCTTTTGAGTAGTTTTTCTTTTTTGCTGGTAAATTAAAGCCCGACTGTGTGCAATAAATCATCTGGGGGGAAGAAAAACTAATGAAAAAACAAGTAAACGTTAACTCAGATTTGGAGAATCAGTATTTTATCAACATCTGTTCATCTACTTCAACATAAGAATAAAAACCCTAATATTTAAATTTTTACTTCCTAACAATATCACTTAAATACTCATATTTACTGGTTATTTTTTATACAAGCACAATGAAAGAAATGAAGCATACATGTGCATTCTTTTATCTAACATAAATTTTAAAGTTGGCATTTTATCTATTTTTGTCTATTTATTTATTATTAGTTATATCTGTGTCCATTATATTTGAAATAAACTCAAATAAGTATCACTGTAATGCCCCGCTTGTGAAAGTAAATCTGTTGTTTCTCACCTTGACAGTCAGAAATCAATTCCGATTATATATTTTTATCTTTTTAGTCTTCATAGTTTTCAGTCACCTTTGAAACACAACGCCGTTCTCCTTGGCAATGGAGCATGATCTCATTATGCCTGTTTATTTTTGCTGTGTTTTTCCTCTCTGTGCCCGAGGTGTTGCCCTCTTTAGTCTTTTATAAACTGTTTTTGTGATCTTCTTCTCTCCATGTTTAATTTTTAATTGACTGCCTTGCAGTAATTTATAATAACCATTCCCTTCTACTGCAAACAGAGAAATGCGTGTGGCGCTTTGTGTGCTCCTTCAAAGTGCCAGGCGACAGGTCAGTGGCCACTGTGTCCCAAATCCTGCCCTGCATCTCCTGTTGAATCACAGGAAATTACTTGTAGCACATAGCAGCATGTCATCCACCCCTGCAAACCATCAACAAACATTAAATCTAGACAGGAGACATTGTTTTACTGTGGCTTTTTTTTTTTTTACATTGTTTGTATAAAAACTGATTTAATAAACTATTTTCAAAGAATTATTACAATCTTATCTGTTGGACAATTTACCCAAAATATACAAATCATTGCTTTCAGAAGTTGTATTCTGTAAAGTAGTATTTTTAGAACTGGACTTTTCTTGACCAGTTAGCAGTCAGAAATTTTTTTTTTTTTTTTTAAACACGCAACAGTCAATTTCAGATGATATTTTGAGGTTACTGCAGATGCTTCTGTAAGCAGATCATTATTTCAAAGTAAATGATGGTTAAAATTTTATCCAAACTACAGGAACTCCTGAAGCTCTATGCTAGCGTTTCTCAACGGGGGTGTTCAGAGGACGGCAGGGGGCGCTGGGAGTCCTTTGGGGGGCGGTTTGCTCGAAGGTAAACTTTCTACTTTAAATGCACAACAATACAAGTTTAGACTTTGAGCAACTTGCTAAAACTGTATGGTGTAACACTAAAACATGCTTGGATGCAACTATATTTGATGGTTGCTCTCCTTCTCTTCAGTGTTTGTTAGCTTCTCCTGCCGCATCAGTTCAGCGTTACACCGGCTGATGACGTTGCTGTTATTCACTTCTGATTTTCAAATATTTTATGTTTTATTGAGGATTTTTGTACATATGTTTTGGCAGTGCTGTGATTACGCCAAAGCAGCGACTTATATATTAAAAAAGTGTTTTAATGTTGGTCTCGATGCTTCCGTGGAAGGACAACGGAATATCGCTCCTATAAACGTGTAATGACTAAAATCACGATACCCTCACTGGGTTTGTTGGGACCACATCTAGTACTGACAAGAAATATATCTTACAGATGATAACAATAAGGAACTTATCACTTATTTATGTTTTTAATTAGATTTTATTTTATATATTTATTTCTTCAATATTATTTTTCATGTCAGTGTTAATGTCATGATGGTGTTTAGTGACTCCATGACACTTTCAGTTTGACTCATTAGGATTTTACTAAGAACCAGCTTCGTTCTGTGTAATTTCTGACCGGTGAAACTATTAATCTATAAATCAACAGACAGGTCGATATAAAGATATAATTCATGTTTCTATCCCGTATTTGTATGGCATTAGAAGGATCTGGAACTTTTGTTTTTCCACTGAAAGCTCCGGTTTATGCAGTAAATGCCTTGTGGGTGAAATTTTATGGATGATACTCTGATGTCCCATTCTCCTGAAGGCAGCACAAAGCTGCTCCACCAGAAACTCACAAAAATATTGGAGAGAAGATGAGTTATGATTGACATATTTGGAGATCTATCCATGTTTTAATGTTGCAGAGTTCAGTCTTTTTGCAAAATAGTTCAAAGTTTAAACTTGTATTGTTATACGTCTTTTATCTGGTCGTTTTGTGCAATATTTAACTACTAACATCAGAAAATGGCACTGAACAAGAATATTTTTTCCTCTCTCATTGGCTGCTGATAGACCCACTGATTTTAAGTTGAATGTCCCTTCATTGCATTTTTCTTAGACACCTGTAAAATAATTTCTATTCACATGGCTCTTTTGTTCTCTGGGAAATTATTTCTGACGATAAGTCCAGAAAAAAACATAAAAATCAAAACATCAACAATAGTGATAATAATATTAATAATAAAATAATATTCAGTGAAAAGTAGCCAACAAATTCTTTGATGGGGGCGGTGAGGCACCTGGATAATGGATAGGGGGCGCTTGCCCCCCAAAAAAGGTTGAGAAACACTGCTCTATGCTTTTAGATTTAACGACAGCATTTAATACTGTTGACAACGCAACAAAAACACAACTTACCAAGTAATTTTGGTCTAGTTTCTAGTGCACTTGAAATAAGACAAAATTAACTTGAAATTAACTTTTTAGCAAGATATAGGAGCTTGTTTTAAGTCAAACGTACTATTTCCACTGGTAAATTATTTCACTTATAACTATTTTTTCATCAACATTAAGAAATTATTAAGTTAAAACAAGCTTCTATATTTTGCAGAAAAATTACTTGTAAGTCAGTTTCAGGTTTACTAAGATATTTGCAACAGAAATGGGCCAAAAATACTGTTTTGTTGTGATTTTGTGTTTTTGCGGCGAACAGCATTTATCTCACTCGTCTGCTGCTTTGGGTTGGAATCAAAAGTCTAACGCTGGATTAGCTACTTTCACATCTCAGTGAGAAATATTTCTGTATCAAATTTAAACGTGTTCTGTCCACTCCAGAACTTCCTTCCCTCTGTTTTTTCTTAAAAGTTGATTCTTGGCGCTCTCCATTTTCTAACTATATGGGTTTATTTTACGAAAACGTTGCATCTCCTTCCCCTGGGGGGTTGCTACCGTTGTGAGGGCAATAAAATTTGCTAATTCACCATTTAGTAAACAGCTGAGCTTTATTTAACAGAAACTTTCTTTTATTTAAAGTAGACAGAAAGCCATGAGCCAGTTATTTTAAGACAAAATGCTTTTTTCACATCGCTACCGACCTCTCTTCCACTCCACCTGCTTCTGATGGTTTTGTTAACTAGATATATTTTTAACTAAAACAATTTTATCTGTTAATTGGCCCAATTTTAAGATCTTTCTTTTGGCTCAGAAATGCCTAAACGGTCTTGTCTCTCTGTATCGTTTTCACCTTTTTCAAACTTTCTTTCCACCACACACAGACACACACACACAAATCATAAATCAGGTTACCGCTTTTGTTGTTTTTTTAAAATACTTTGCTAAAGCTTACACTTTAAACTTGGTGTGTGTTACTTGTTAGACACTTCAAGGCGCACATTCATGTAACAGACTACCAGCATATATCAGAATGAGACAGTAGAAACTAAAGCACTGGTTCAAAGTAAACCAGTTATGTAACCATTAATGCCTTCCACTGCTTATTGAGGAGGGTTTGTGTATCCTGTATTTATATTGTCACCTTTCTAAAATAATGGCCGGAGTCATTTTTTTCAAAACTGAAAAATTTCTTTTGGTAAAAATTGACATAGGTCATTATTTTAGTAAGATGAGGGCATTGTTTCTGTCTGTTTTCTATTTATTTCTTGTGTAAATTCTATCTTTTGTTGTTTGTCTTTTAAATTTATTTTAATATAACCGTGTGTACTGTGTTATGAATTGTATAGTGAGGTGTTTTTTTTTTGTCTTGGGACAAAGGATGAAACGAATCTAATGTGCTAATTCCTGCACAGTTACACTGCCATGAATTGGGGTAATGTCCTAATTAAATAAATAAAGCAAATTAAATGAATTCTTATTTTTAAGTCTCTGTTAAAAGCAAATATACTCCCAGTCACCTTCAGCTTGATGTAAGTAGTAGTTGGTTTTTATGTTTATTTGATGTATTTTACACATTTTAAAGTTGAAGAAGTCCAGCTTCTTCAACTTTAAAGTCTGCTTTTTAAACAAACTGGACTTGACCTTATATTACAGTGTTAACTACACTGCTTTAAGCAAAAGGGAAACTGAACCAAGTGCATGATTCAGCAGCTGCAGAGCTCTGCATAATTTCTTTATATGTACGTGTGTTTACACTAATTCGTGCATGAGGTGATTGCAGAGGACACCAGCAGTATGCTGTGGCGCTGCGGGTTCAAGAGTCATTAACATGATGGTCTGTGTCAATTCATCTCAAAGCAGTGTTTATAGGGGCCAGTGACACCACTGACCCTCCCGCCGATTCGTCCAGTCAGGAAGAAGAAAGATTGTGTCCAGAGGCGACGCTGACGCTCCCAGCTCTCCAGGTTTGAGTCCAGCTATCAAGATAACCCTTCACCTTACGCTAGCTACATCACCCGCCGCTGCTTTGGATGTCAGTCGCTTCATCACATCGGTTTAATTTGACTTGAGCGGAAAAAAAAAAAAAATTCGATGGTAGAAAACATGTTTTGCCTCCAGCCCCTATTTGGTGTGTTTAGGAAGAAAACAGAAGTCAATTAACTTGAGCTGTCAACCAATTTTCAAACTTTTACAAACCACTTTGTCTGTTTTTGGTTTGGAAAAGTCAAGATATCAGAATGCCAGCTGCTTTTAATATTACAGGCAAATTAAAGTCAGACGTTTAATGGAAAAGACATAAACCAGAGTTAAGATGCAGATGGCATGTTTGTATTTATTTATCATATGATATCTATATGTGCTTGGAGGTGGAGTCAAGATCCACATATGTTTGTGTTTTGGTGTTTTAAGTATTTCCTTGCTGTTTATTTTTGCTCATTAGGTCTTTTTCATTATTGTGAGAATAGATTTGCCATATCGGTTCATTCCTTTGTATTTAGTTTTTTAGGCTATGTTCGCACCGCAGCCCGAAGTGACACATATCCGATTTCTTTTTTTTTTGTTCTGTGGCTGTTCACACTTCCAATTAAATGTGACCTGAATGCAATCTCCAATGTGAACTGCAAACGACCTGAAAGTGTCCCGCATGCGCAGTAGAGGGCGCAGTAACGCCACACATACAGAGCATGCTCAGTGTTTTGCCAACCGCCGTAAAGTAGTGCTCAGTGTTTGGAAGGTAATAGGGATGCTAACGGTGGAGCATAGCTCACGATTTTGGAGTTGTTGTCCGACCGGAGCCAGCACATTAACAACTTAATCCTCACTAGAGTCCGCCATTGTTGCTGTTTTTCTTCTCTCTTGTGCGTATCAGGGCGCAGAATAGTGACGTTTGTCGAGTATCAATGACGTTCAGGTTGACAGAACGCGACCTGGCTGTTCAGATTCTCGTCGCATTTGAGAAGATCTGATATATATCGGATATCTAAGTGGTCTGGTTCGCTTTCGAAAATCATCCGACCTGTGTTGTTCAGACTGTCATAAACAGATCAGACACAGGTCACATTACAGCGAGAAAATAAATTCCTCTCCTACATGTTTTGCTGCTGGATGCTACATGTCTGCATCCAGCAGAGACGTTGGATGCTGGATGCCATTTTGGCTCATTCCTTTAATCTGGGCTTTGACTAGGCCAGATGAAAATGCTTTGATCTAAACTATTAGCTCTGGCTGTATCTTCTGGGTTTTTGTCTTGCTAAAAAATTAGTCTCCACTCGAACCTCAAGCCATTTTTTTGCCAGTATTGTTATTATTTTCTATACAAGATCTCATTTATCAGTATATTCTTATATGATTGTATTTCCTAACCTCCTTTATAAGAAATTTGACTCATTGTCTGTTTAACATGAAATCCCAATAAAATATATACTTACTCAAACTTTGACTGTCTATGCAAATAAAGTTTACTAATTCTGTTGTAATAAAACCAGTAAAAAGCAAAAAGTGGCCATTTTTCTCCATTTGCACCCCAGAATATCTGATGCATGTAGAAGTGTTTAAAATCAGATTTTGTTTGGGGTGGTAAATAATTTTTTTTACTGTTGCATAAAGTAAAAATTCTGTGTAAAATTTTAAAGTCTTAAAACTACAATTTCTTTTAAATATAATTGTAATATTTTATTTTTAGTAACATATACATTTATGTTATATTATTTGTATTGTTATATATTTTTTATATATATATTATTTATATATGTTTTATTTCATTTTTATATTTGGAGTCAGATTTTATCCTGTAAGCACTATCCCAACAATTAAATGAGAAATTGTTAAAAAATATATCGCAACATTGTCACGTTTGCTTTACATACTTTGGTAAAGCGCAACTTCGAGTATGCGTCAGAACAGATATTCACCACCAGGGGGCAGAATCTGATGGTTTTGAGATGGATGCTGCGTTCTATAAAACTGAATTCTGTACACTTTCATCAAAATGAGCATTACGTATTTATTTATTTGATCCAATAATTAAGTTTGCTGGTGAAACAAACTAACTTATTTTGCTTCAATGCCTCTTTTCTAGTGATATGATGTGAAGTGTCTTTGCTTCTCTCTAAATTCACAACAGTAAACACTGAACAAAGCATCAGTAGACCTTTGGAAATTTTTAGTTTATTACATGTTTTGTTTTTGTGGGCATTGCTGACAGATTTCAGCCTCTGGGGAATGAATGACCTCAGATTCGCACAAATGTGTGGACAGACACTAAACTATTCTTCACAAATGACTCATTTTGGAGTCTTTCTGCTGTCTGTCCCTGTCGATAGGCGTTTTAAATGTATGTGGGTTGAAAGACATTCTCTGCTAGGGGATGATTATTTAGTTTTTAATCTCTGATGCTGGAAGTCACCTTCAATTTGAAGATACAAATCAGCAAAACAGCCCTAAACAAATCCAAATTGTTTTGGGGATTTTTACATTGCATTTGCAAGGTTTTTGAGGTTTTTGAAGGTCCACAGCATCACAGATCCACCCCTGTACTTCACAGCTGGTGTTACACTATCCAAATAATTAACCCTTTGTTTCACAAATTTGAAATGTGAATTACTTTTGATATGGGAGTTTCTTTCCAGAAATCATTTCTTGCTTCTACAACATGTTCTCTTGTCTTACCCATTGATGGAGAGTTGATACTTTTTACCATTTATTTACTGATATATCTGCTGTTTTTATTCTTCTGCAAGATGTGATTTCCTGTTGACAATGTGCAGACATTCGCAGCTGTCTACATATATAGGTAACAACCTGTGTAAACATAAGCTGTTTTAAAGAGTTACCATATATGGAATGCATTTCCTGTTGAATTATCACTATGATGACACTCTTATGCTTAGAAGGCGTGAATAAATATTGAAGGGCTACAAGCCCCCGTTGGAGTTGGAGTTAACTCGTCTGACACGCGTCTCCCCTTTTACAAAAGACAAGTTTTTGTGTCCTTGTGATTCTTTCAGAGTTTGTTTGAAGAATAAACCCAACACCCATTTTAACAGTGAAAAAAGGAAATGTTTAGAGTTTAAGGCAAAATATCTGAAAAGAATGTTTTTAGGTTTTCATAATAATCCTCCCCTGCAAAAACACAAAATTTTCCCAAGCAAATATGGTTTTGTTTTTAGTGAAAATATCTTCGCACACTCAAATAAAGACAAAAACAAATTAGAAGCAAGTTTTCAGCAAGATAAAGGAGATTGATAATTCCATAATATTGATGAAAACGTATTAGTTCCATTGAGAGATTAGTTTGCTTATAACAAGACATATTTCCCATGTTACAAGTGAAATAACCTGCCAATGACTCTAGTAATTTTTCATCAGTATTGAGCAAACAGACTTAAAACAAACTCCAATATCTTTCTGAAAACGTACTTGTAATTTAGTTTTGCCTTATTTCAAGTGTACTAAGATATTTTCACTAGAAACTAGACCTAAATTAATCGGTAATATGCTGCGTTTTTGCAGTGTATGAAGTCCTCGTCACACCAGTGAGCGTCTCTGGCATAATAGACTTTATTGATTGTCCTCAGCCTGAGGCTCATTGTCACCGCAGAGTTTTAGAGGGAGCTGTGTCCTCCAACTCTGATCAATAGCATGGCCGACTGAACTGAAAAAACATCAATGAATATATTAAACTGAATAAAAAATATTCCCCAAACATCTGTCATATAAGAAACAAATACAATGCTGTTGTTAATGTTCAGGGAAAACTCAAAAAATGTAAATCCCTAAAGCGTTATCAAAGTCCTTAATCTCCAGATTAGAAGGTCAGCTTCGTCAGCGGAAGAAACGACCGCTTTCATTTCTTCATTCATTGTGGATTTTCGAGGACAAAGATCGTGGAAAATAACTCATTCACTCCAGCTTTAGGAGAAAACTCACAGAACAAGCAGCGGCTTAAATGGACAGAAGCAGCTCTGGCAACACCTTGTTTTCAGTTATATTTAAACAAAGACTCTCCAACTGCTGCCGTGACTCTAATCCACTAAACTTTTCATTTTTGAACTCTTAAAAAAGGCAGGTAGGTGAGAAGAGATGCAATTCGACGCAACCAAAACACAGATTGGTTTTTTTTTAAAACAACAAAATAAATATGTCTCAGTCAATGAGTTGCAAAAATGGAACATAATGAACGACCAAAAATGTTCCACTCAGTGGAAAATGACGCTAGATCATAAAGGCTGCACAGACTAAATAATAAATAAATCAACAAACAAACAAATGAGTAAATAAATACATAAGCAAATACATAACAAATATACATCTATAAATAAATAAATGCATGAATAAATAAATAAGTAAACAAATACAATAGATAAACAAGTAAATAAGCAAATACACAGATAAATGAATAAAAAATACATATGGATAAACAAAATATTTTTTATATTTTAAAGCAAATTAATAATAACAGAAAATTACAGAAGTGTGCAATACAGAAGTATAGTCTGTCAAATTCTTGGTGTGAACCAGATGCTGAAAGTGTGAACTATTTTCTCCTGGATGCATAAAGATTAAATTATTTATACCCTGTCTGCATGATGTGACAGCAGCGAACAAAGGACGGAGCGTGGACGTGGAGAAAAGAGCGTTAGACAGATCAGATCAATGAAGAGCAGATGAGGGAATCCCAGGGGAAAACGTTGGGTTTGTTGCCATCTGGTCATCCTGCAGTCCACAAACTCCACCATCCAGTTCCTACAGCAGCCTTACAATGTCTACCAACTTCACCAGCCAAGGCCTTTCAGGATGTAATGACTGTTTTGCTGAACTTTCTCCAAAATCACATGGATAAACAACACAAGAGTCCCCAACTGAACACAACATGATATCGCTCCGGTTATTGGTGTGAGTGCTCTCAGAGTAATTCAAGGGCTTCCTCTGCTTGTCATATGATGCCCCCGCAGCTATTACAGCGCATTAGAGGGAGAAAACCGTGGATCACGTTGCCCATGCTTATGCTCCTGGTGCAGGACCGACTGGAGAGATTCGGATTTTCAGGAGATGGAAGAAAAATGACAGTAATTATACATAAAGAGAACGCTCAATTGGGTTGGAACAAGAAGATAAGAACCGCTGAAAAGATTGACAGAATTAAGGAGACTGCCTGTTTTGTCATCTCTAAGGGGTGTTATATTAATATTTATAAATCAAACAAGTCCTGAAATCTATCAAAATCAGTGAAAGTGATTTATTTTTGACTTTTTATATATTAGTATAGGAATTAATATTTATTGGAACAAAAAACTGTATTCAAGGACAAACACATAATGGAAAAAACTATTTTCTTTTATGTTAATAAAACAAAGGTGTGCCGTTTCCAAAATTTTGGGGTTAAGCTTTTTTGTATTTTGTTGGTGTAGAAATTATTTTTATTCTATTCTCGTCAATAAATACTTTCTTTGAAAAACAGGTGCTGTATTTGACCAGGTTTAATTAACAGAATAATGATGTGTTGTTTAAAGAAGTCCTTCATGCAGCTCATAGATAGGAAATGTTTAATCAAAGAGATGAACAAACAAATGTGCAAAATTCACGGGGGGGGGCACAGGGAACCCGAGCCAAACAAAAACAGGAATCCAGAACGAAAAGGCAGCAAGATAAAACAGGGAAGCGATGAGGTTTAACAGGAGTTAACGAGAGGAACCAGCAAGGAGGAACTGAGAATGAGTTTTATTTATACAGGGGAGGCTGAAAGAACTGATGGCTGATTCGAAACTGGTCACAAACAGCTGCGACCAAGTCAGTTTTTAAATAAAATCATTGAATGTTTGTGGCCCAACTTAATCTAATATTAATATGAAAGCAAAAGATGTGCCTAATAAAAGTAAATACATTGTTTAGTACTTAAAACTCTTCTTTTAAGGAGATATAAATCCGTCTTCAAAAACTCCAGCCTTCAAAAATGACCAAATGAATCTGGTTCTGCATCAGCTCTCTTTGGTGGAGGGTCAAATTTGAGCCATTCTTGAACTGCGGTAAAAATGTTTCCAAGGGCCACATGCGGCCCCAGGACTGAAGTTTGAACATGTCTGCTCTGAAGCAGACTTGTTCTGGATGATAATGAAATAATTTACTAGCATTAAAGGGGAAAATTGCTTTTTGATCAATTTTCTAGGTTACATTGATGCACAAAGAAAACATGTTCATGTTTTTCAGTAAATAAAGTCAATTTGGGGGAATCCTATTCACCATGAGACTGTAAAAATGTTCCCAAACCTAACTATAACAACTGACAGCCCACACTTAGACCTAACAATCTCCCTTAAATTAAGATCTGACAGCTTTGGTTCTGTGGGCTCCATGCAGACTCTCCCTTGGTTGGCCTCTTAAAAACAAAGATATATGGACTCAAAAAAAGAACAGGATCCTTTTACTGAAACTTTAGATAGGACAGTTAAGGTATCATGGACCACCCATCCTCTGTTAATCTGTCTGGGAGCAGATGGTCACTGTGAGTGTACACTATGCACAGCTGTGATTTCAGACCAAAACAGACTGGTATGTTTTCACTCTGTCTTAAAAATATAAAGTTTTCTTGCTTTCGCATCCTTGTTTTTACAAAAGGAAACAGAGAAAGGTTTTAAAAATGACTCTTACACTCTTTTTCTGCAATTCAAATTGTACACCTGTGGTGCCTTTCTGTTCGGAAAAAAAAACTTTCCACTTCAGTTTTAAATATTCTTTGAAGGGAATATTAAAAGGATTTAAATGGTTGGAGACTGAACGGTTTGTGAGTCTCAATGACAACAAATCGTTCATGTTTTCCAGCTTTATTCTTTGTAGCGGACAGCCATCTTGTGTGGCAGTTGCTATGGAGTTGCTATGACAACATTAAAAAAGCCACATGCTTAGAAGTAGGTCTTGCCTGATTCTTGACTTATAAACAGTGTCACTGTTACTCAATCAAATTTTTGAGTACCCCACCCATCTCTGTGTAATACTAAGATAAATATAAGTAATACACTTACTGTTGAACTAGCAAAATTAGCTTAGCTTGTGTAGCTTTTATCCGCTAGCTAAGACGGACAGTTAGCCTACATGTATGTTACCACATGTACTTACTTTCCCAGCCAGCAGAGCCTTACAAAAAGAGTTTGTAGTCCTTAATCCCGACAGCAACCATTTTGTTCACGTGTCTTTCTCTCGCACATTGTTCAAAAGTGTCCACAGATTTTCTTTCTGTTGGTCTCAAAGCCGTGAGTCTGCTATTCACTCCATATGTGTGTTTCCGAAAGTCCGGTTCAGACTTTCGGAAACACAAAAGAAAAGAAAAACTCCATCCAAGTTTTCTTTTCCATGTAACTCTGATACTCAGAGTTGTTTTGGTTTCTGGTATTTTTGTATTCATGAATTATTTATTTAACCAATTCCACAGCAGCTTCCTCTCTCCCTCTTCATCAGCTGTAAATCCACACAGCACTTAGTCCTGACAGGATTTCTGTAAATCAAAGCCTCATCAAGTGTAATTTGTGAGGCATCACCATCGAGCCTATTGCTGCAAAAACACTCTACAAACACTGTCATGGATGCTTTAATATTTAAGAAGTCAGTACGGTAATAATCAAGCTTGGAGCTGCGACTTTACAGCAACTTCCTGCAAATACCAAATGTTTGCACATGAACATTAAATTAAATCACTGTTTTCTGGACAGTATAAGTCCAAGATGCCACTCTTTGAGTTCTCCAGACATGAACTTTGGGTTATTTTCAGACGATTGCCATTCCTTTCTGTCAAAATCTTGCGTTGTTTTGGGTTTTTCCTGGGTTTCTAGTTGTGATCTTTTGTTGTCTGATTGGCCTTAGTTAGTCTTTGTTTTCTCTTTCCTTGTTTTGTTTTGATTAGATTAACTTCTGTTTCTATCTTACTTTAGATCAGTCCAATCTTTTAGTTAGATTCTTGTGTTTTGTTATTCTTTAATCTTTTAAATTAAGGGACTGCATATGGAAAATAGCTTAAGCTAAATCTGGTGCAAAAGATCTTTTATTAATATCTTTTGCACATTGTCCTTGTTTTAAATAAACTAGTAATCTAAACTAAACTGTGTTTTTCCTGTTTCCCAGTTTGCTTACTTCACCTTGCTCCTCTGTCTCTTTCTCTCTCCGTCTCTCCCTCACTCTGCCTTCTGCTCTCTCCTCACAGCTGCACCCTGATCATAATTCTGCACCAAAAGGCCATTGCAATTAGTTGTGCTTTCTTGTTGCTTAGCTTTCTTCATCTTGTTATGATCTTATGACAATGATTACTCACCCTAAAACATTCGAGCCTTAGTTTTGTCTATTATATTCTACTCTCTAAGTCAAATAAATTTACTGAGTTTTAGATTTCGAACCTAAATGTGTGAGTTTGCGAAAGATTAACTTACAATAGTAAGTTGTGTTAACTTTTTTATTCATTTTGTTGAATAAACTAGAGTTTCTAGGTTAGCACTTAAAAATACTGAAAGAAGAAAAAGACAGGACTGGGAACTATTTCCCAGAGTGCTTAGCGGCATGTTTTTGTCTCCTGACTCTTGTGCGCAGTTAAGGCAAATGTTTGTTTTAATGAAAATAATACAGAAGTGTGTGCTTTTAAGCAGGTTAGGTCAGTTTTTTATTGCATATTTCAAAATAATTATTTGTAGCATTAAGTTAAAAGTCACAATTCAAGATGAATGAACTTTAAAAACAATGCTTAGACTGATATTTCTTGTTGTTAAATCAACTTCATGAACTTTAATTCCTGAGTTAAAACCAAAAGAATTTTGTTGTTCACTTTAGTTGCATTTTCAAGGCAGCAGATGGACTTTTATTTTAAAATTAAACCACCTTAAATTGTTTTGCAGTGCTTACATAAACACTGAGTTGCTACATGATGTCTCGGTTTTTCTTTTGCACATGCAGTCCCCGTTGAGGTTGTAAAACATTCACACAAAAGTCTGACTGAGCTTGCATTTATTTGTTAATATGTAGAACTACGCGAAAAAAAAAGCACAAAATTAGAAATGATATATCACTTCAATAATACTTTATAATGAGATCTATCATCGCACCATAACTCATTATCATTGAATACTAACAAGTTTAGTCCTGTTAGGATGTAAAACAACATCCAAACCCTCCAAAAGTTTGAAATGCAGCCATAAAACAAGATTTTTAATTAATTTTGCTAGAGGGTACAGAGCATAAAATCCTACAGAGCAGTTACAACACGTACAAAACAACTGATAGATTTGGTTGCTTACAACACTGCTGACTTAGTTAACTTAGTCACCCTTACAGCTCAAAGCAGAATATAATGATCAGAAAAGGCCAATAATCCACATCAACTCCTTCAACTTCTTGTAAATTATTGACATTTGGATAATAAAAGCGAAAAATAGGCGGAGATTATTTTTGAAAAGCAATGAGAAAGAGCTCTGTTATTTGGGAACAGGCACTAAACATCGCTAACATACCCAGTACAAGAAAAGAAAACAGAAACAGATTAGTTGTTAAGGTTTGCTTCAAAAGTGTTGGTTTTTGACATGGGTCGTATGGGCAGTAGCCCAGAGCGGCAGAAATGGTAGAGCAGCAAGAACGAAAAACTAAAATATCTTTTCCGTCAGTTCAGTTCTGCCTGAACAGGTTTGATACAACTTGTATGGATATGCAGAGGAGTATGTTTCCCTGTTCTTTCTGCTGAGTAAAGGAAGACTAAGTTACCTATTAAAAAACAGTTTAATTTAATCATTTCTTTTAAATAAAATAACTTCAGAGTTTCCCTACAGAAAGTGATTGACACCCACAAGAAATGTAAGCCACGAGTTGCCATATCTTCTTTAATAACTGTGAATTCAATGTGTTTGAATAGCCAGAAAACTGTCCTGACCTAAACCCCAAACTCAAGTTTCATTTTGGGCCAAATCAAGATCATGAATGCTCTTAAAGGGCCAGAATGTATTTATAAAACCTGTTCACAAGCTGTTAAAATATCAATAAATCCTTCAAATTAAATTATATTACTGAACATCTTTTCATCAGTTCCTCCAGGATTTTGTAATTCTTTTTGTGATTTTTTTCACAAAAAAAAAAACAAAAAAAAATCAAAGTGTTTGTGGTACTAATTTGGAAATATTTGCACTTATTTATGACAGTAAATGTGACTTTTTACTCGCTATATAGCTCAAGGACTGTAATCTGACATCAATTAAGGTTGAGGCAGCTGTTTAGTAAAATTAAGAAAGTTTTTGAGAAGAAAATCTGCAATAAACTCCCAATTATGCATTAGTGCAAAAAAGTGTGTGAATTTGTTGATTTTGCATTAATTTCCACAATAATTTTCAGGAAAGTAGAGGGACTGATTGATATAATCTGGCAGTAAACAGATAAAAAGTGCATTGATTTGATTGATAACATAAGATTTAAACACACTTGGCTTTTAGACTAGAATCTAGAGGGCCACATAAACAGCTACGTTGTGCCAGATTTGGCCCACGGGCCTTGAGTTTGACACACGCACCATGGAGTCTCTAGGAAGGTTCATCATGGGGAAGATGAGAGACACCAGAACCAACAATGCAGCTGCTGTTATAGCGACCTGGGCTTCTTTAGAACCGCAGCTTTGCCACAGGCTGATTGCTTCCTTTGAAGGAACGGAAACATTATACATTCAGCTGAAACCAGATATTTACATCCACTAGTTTAAGAGAGTCCTCTCTGACATTTAATCAGACTTAACTTTTCCCCTTTCATTCACATTATTTGAGACAACTGGAGGCACGCAGATGGATTTATTTCAACAGTTTCCTTCTGAGACATTGTGGAAGTATCAAATAACAAAAGATGACAGGCAGGGGATTGTGTACCTCTACACTTCTGGTTCATACTTGGGGACAATTTCCAGGTACCTGAAGATGTCACATTCATCTGTTCAAGCATAAACAGCCTGGGAACGTCCAGCGGTCATAGGAATGTGTTTTCATGTGCAACATGAGCATCAACCACAGACCAAAGGAAAAACTTTATGAAGACATTGGCTAAAACAGGGTCGTTATCCAGTGAAACATGGCCGACACCAACATGTGCTGAAGAAGCCATTAGTAAAAAAAACAAAAAAAACAACAAAAAAAAAAACAGGAGGGATCAATAGCAATTAAGCTTTGCACTTTTAGTAATCAATTTAAAATCCTTTAATTTATCTACACCAAAACAGTTAAAATCAGATTTTGTGGCACTGTCTTTCTCAATAAACAAATGTTACAATTCTACATCTGTGTTAAAAGTGAAGGTCCTTGAAGATCTGGGGACTCTTGGCAGCTGTTTAGTTCTCTTACACCTTGGGCCGGTTGAGTCTCATGTGGACAGACTCGACTCTGTTCACCAGTTCTGACACAAGGAATGGCTCGAAATCAAGGCAAATAACTGTGAAGCTCTTATGGACAGATAACCAAAGCGTGAAACCAAAGTCAAACTCAAGTATTTATTTAAGTATTAAGAGTTTATTGATGAAAACAAGCTCCTGAAAAGTTACTTGTAAGTTTTTGTTTTCTCTAAAAAAAACCAAAATGCACTAATCAACAGGTGTAGCTTATCGGCCTTGTGCTACACTTTTGTCGGCTCGTCCGGATGAACAGCAGCGTCCTGGAGCGTAATTGGAGCTGTTAAAGATAGAACACGCTGCATTCGTGTGTGCGCAGAGTGGGCGTGGAAACGGGCACGACTGCTTCCCCGAGCGGAGCCGACGCGCTTCAGCCACATGAGCCAAACCCGGCGGAAGAAAAGCGCACACAACCAGAACAACCCCCGATGGGTCATCCTCACCGTCATCTGGACCCGCACACTGGATTGTAGCGACGTGCAGGGGGCGCTTTAAAAACTGAGCTTTTTTTTTTTAAGCGGCTTGTCATTTGGAGAGTTTTTCTCCTCCTCCTTTCTTTGACAACAAACCCAGAAAGAATCGCGCAGCGATGACAGCCGGGACTCCTTCACCAATAAGTTGCTGAGGCTTCACCCTCCGTCTGTCCTGCATCTGATTGCTGACGCTTCTAGAAATATGCAAAGGAGATACAGGATGAAATTGGTTTTAATGGCAGCCTTACTTGGATTGGTGAGTGACACTTTTTTGTGCACATTTTTGTGCGTCAAACATGTTTCAAAACTTTATTTGTTTTGTTTAAAGTTTTTATATATGTTTGTGAGAAGGTTTTCCCCCTAAGATTATCAAAATCACTGCATTTAAAAAAAAAAAAAATCCTTCAGTTTAGTGACAAAGTCTCACAAATCGTTGCTTTTTCTTCTGGGTTTCTCCGCCTCGCACCTGTCTTGTTTCTGGCGCTGGATCGGCAGTGTTGTAGCAGGACGGATGCATGCAGCAGAGCAGTCATGCAGGTTGACACTTTATAGCTCCGACTGCTGCATGGAGCTGCAGCTCAGTCTCAGTTACATGTGCGCCCGCAGAGAGAAGGACAACAATCAGCAGCCGCACATTTACAGAAAGCAGGCCTGATTTGTTCACTTTCTGCCACTCCGTGAGGGTCTTCTAACTTTAAAAGGAGCTTTTCTGTTTGTCAAGAATCACATGAGCTCATATCAAAACTTACACAAGAGTCAAAACAGGAGCAAGACGCTCTCCAAACACGAGGGGAATTCAAGAGGAAGCCCAGCTTCACAGTTGTGGTTTATATCACCTGTGATTTACTCTGAGGTTAAAGGAGGGGATACATTTTTCAGTTTTCCGAAGGCAAATGGTCGTTGGGTTCCGTGAGTTTGTCCGGGTCCTGATTTAGGGGCCCGCTACATCCCCAGCACATGACAGCTGCTCCCACTGATGGCTATGCATCCTCTGCTGGCTCAGCACATGTAATATTGATAGGTGCTGGACCACTCTTCCTCCTCCTCCTCCTCCTCCTCCTGCTCAGTCTTCGTCTGCCACTCTCCATCTTATCCTCGTTCTGCTCCTTCCTGCCTCTGTTTAAGAAGTGATGACTCAGCATTGTTTTCTGCACATATATGATTTCTGCTTGGTTTTAAATTCGACTCAACCTCATAAAACATTTATTTTAGAATGAATATGTGTTTTAAAAAAAAATTAAGCAGGCACAAAAAGCAAGAAAATTTGTATTCACTCATTTAAAAAAAAAAAGTAATTTAAATGTATTTATTTATTACAGTCTGTAAGTATTACAGAGTTAGCCTGATGGCTATTTTTTCACCAAATCATAAAAACCAAAATAATAAAAATAAAACTTTGTAATTACATTAACAAAATAACAATTATAAAATATACTAGCTAAAATGTACATAAAAAAAACATACATAAGACAAGATGAAAGCAAGATGTTGAGAACTCTGATTATTTATTTGCTATGTTCTTAATTGTATCTTAAATTTGTTTGAGAAACAGTTAAAGAAAAAGATAATTAGTTGATTTCTTCAACGTTGTTTCTTGTATTGTTGAAAAACTTGTTGATTTTCTCTCAAATAGTGCTGGGAAAAAAGAGAAAAGAGCTCAAACTAAAAAAAATTATGAGTTAATTTGTTACATGCAATACAATTTAGTTTGTCAATCTTAATTTATTTACGTTTATTGAACATGACAACTTAATAAACTTAATATATTTACTTGGATTAACTTAATTTGATTATTTGTAACTTTAAAGTAGTCACCTGTTTTCTTTTTTCAGTGTCAGGAAAATTAATTCATAAAAATCTTGTAAAACAGTCCATCAGTGTCCAAGAACATTTAGTGGAGGCGGTATGATGCTGTGGGGTGGCAACTCACTCGCTGCAAAACGCCCCAGCAGAGCATTTTTTATCACACAATGACTCCAGAATTTGGAAGTGAGAAGTAAATAAATGCCAATTTTGATCAGCTTGCATGTGTTTGAAGAATGGTTTGGCGTCCCACAACAGTGTTTGACTAAGCTGGTTCCCACCATGAATCGGTACCAAGCTGCTGAACTGATGTCTGCTAAATTTCAAATATATCATTTTGCTTCAAATGCCAATCATCCAATCCAATAAACATGGATGCAGCCTGCATACTCGACTCTACATTTTCTTACAAATGTTTCGAAATGAACAAGCATTGGACAGTGTAATACTTATTACCCAGCAGCACTGCTAGTTTCTACATGCTTTGTGTTAGTTTTATATTCTGTCCTATATATATATAAAACAGCATTTCTCCTGAGCAGCATTTTGTTGAAAAGACAGCATAAATATCTACAACAAATTTAAGTTGCATGATATGAAGAAATCACAAAAATTGCAACTGTGGAACATGTGTGAGCTCAAAGAAACTTTCAGGGCTAACAGATCCAGTTTTTATCTCCGTATAAAGTTCAAAATACATTTGAAGTCAATCCAGTTCATTTTTGATATAATTTCATTTTAGAGCTGAATTCAGATTTAGATAAATTAGGTCCTAATTATAATACAATTGAAGTTGTATTATAATGTGGGGTCAGTTAGTGGTAAAGTTAAAAGTCGAGCCAGTTGTATTGAATTATGTTTGCAGCAGGTCCTTATTCTGAGCAAGCATGTGGCCACAGTGGGGAGGAACAACCCACTTTAAACAGAAATCATTCTACCCATGATTTTGAGCAATTTTCTTGTTGTTGCTGTTATTAGCAAAATCAAAGATGTTTGTAGATTTGTGGTGCTTGGAGGTTGCATGTCTAATTCCTGCTGTAGTGGAGCTGTCAGTGACGTAATGCACACACAGTCTGGGCTCAGATTAATCATAACAAGTAAAAACAACAGTTTTCTGCTCTAAAGAAGAAAGGGTCAACAGTAACATTTGTCCTTTTTTGCATTTCCTGTTGCCCAGTCTCTATGTAACACAGTTCCATTCATTAGAATTGTATAACAGCTGTTACTGGCACACTTAGTACACTTAAAACTGTTTTATGGGATGTAAGTTTTGTCAGTTATAACTTCAATAAGTTTTTTTTTTTCCTTTTTTTTTTTTTTTGCAGGAATACAGCCTCCAGTTTGTTCAACCTATTGAGTCATTTCACTGTTTTTAAAGGAATCTGGACGTTTAATTATCTGTAGTCAAAAGCTAAAATACCTGGATGTGCTGATCAAACTTCACTTGCATTATTCAAAAGAAAATTATTTAAATGTTTTTTCTAGTTTAGAAAATACACAATGAGGTTTTTATAGGCAGAGGTGGGCAGAGTGGCACAAGTGAGAATAGCACTACTTCAAAATATTTTTACTCAAGTATAAGCGAAAAGTACCCATCCAAGAAAGTACTAAAGTAAGAGGAAAAAAGTATTTGGTAAAAAAGTCTACTCAAGTACTGAGTATTTAAAATGTAAACATTACATCATCAGACAGACCAAAATATAAAGCTAAGTGGACATTTTTGGTATTTTATCAATGAAAATTACAATAATTTATTTAAGCAACAAAAAATAACAAAATCAGGCAAAAGAAAAAAATTTCAAACCAGTTTCTTTCATTGTTAAATTTATGAAACTTTAGCAAAAACTGCAGGTGTGTG
The DNA here is from genome assembly GCA_903067095.1 of Girardinus metallicus. Taxonomy (NCBI): domain Eukaryota; kingdom Metazoa; phylum Chordata; class Actinopteri; order Cyprinodontiformes; family Poeciliidae; genus Girardinus; species Girardinus metallicus. The sequence continues at coordinate 21,739 of CAEGAE010039043.1, forward strand.
TCTAAATTTTAGCTTAAACATGTTTGTTTTTCATTTGGTGGGTAGAGAATCCAGAAATTTTACTCAAGTAAAAGTAGAGATACTTAATAATAAAATTAGTCAAAGTAAAAAGTAAAGCATAGTAAAAGTACTCCTAAAAGTGCATTTTTTCCAAAAAGTTACGTTTTGAAGGCCTTCAAAGCCTCTTAAATTGAGGTTTGACATATTGGTCTATAACAAGTCCTGAGGTTAACCCTGAGCGGAGCAGTCAGGTCCATTAGAGCAATAAAGCCGTGATAGCGTGTTTATTTCAGCCTTCACATTCATCACTAGTGTACATTTTGTTCCATCTTCAGGGACTCCACATTAAAACCAGCTTATGGAAGCATAAAAGTCGAGCGTCAACTTGCCAAAAAAGCTTGTTAAAAATCCTTTTTTTTTTCCATTTCACATGCCATGTGCTCAAATGCCATCCTCCAATAATCTCTTTGCACCATTCATTAGATTTTAGCCAGCTGATGCGTTTTAATCTCGTCTTTGAGCCGGTGTTTTGTTGCACCAACACCTGGAGCTAAAAACGGGCTGACGAGAGAGAGAGAAAAAAATAAATAAGCAGATGCCAAACACTGGAATCACTCCAAGAGTCATTTTAAAACGGGTTTGTTCAGATCATGGGAGGTTTTAGCAGAGGCGTGCGTCTGTCGAAGGGCGTGTGCGTTAAATTAGGGGGGCAGAAAAGGGGAAGTACGCAGCAGGTGGGCTTGATTTACATTTTAATGGCTGCTTTTGTGGAGTGTAATAGTGAGGAACAGCAAGTCTTGCGGTTTTGAACAAAGTGAGGAACAATTTGCGGGAGACAAGAAGCATCTTTGAGGTTCTAAATACTGTATAAAAAAATTACAATGTTCAGGTTTTCCCCTCTTGCAGATTTAACCTGAGGGATTATGACCATTGGGAAAAAAAGCTGTATAAACCAACCTAACCCTAACAGTTCAAATAATTGCACCCAAAGCCTAATAACAGAGTTTGCAAAAATGGTTTGTAGTAAAAGGTAGAGATCAGAAAGATGTTCTGCTCCACAAGCAGCTTAGCTGTCCAACTCCGTTGCTTTTGTTCAGTGTTTTTTTGGTTGTTTTATTTTTTTAATTTATTTATTTATTTTATTCGTAATGTCGCTTTTTTTGTTGTTCTTGTCTTTTATGATTAGCTGATGCGCTATTCGAGTAATTTTGGTTGGCTAACTGATTATTTTGTCTGACAAAAAAGTAAAAATACAAGAAATCCTTTCATTGATAATTTTTATTTACTACATAATATGGCATGGTAATTATCTAAAGCACATGTCAAACTCAAGGCCCTGGGGGCCAAATCTGGCCCACTGTAGCTTTTTATGTGGCCCTCTGGGCTCCAGATTATATCAATAAGTCTCTCCAGTTTTTCACAAATCTTCAAAATTCACACAAAATCCACATTTTTTTTCAGATTTTGTTGACATTTTTTTCTCAAAACTTGGTCAAAAACATTGGGTTTAATTGACTGCTGCTTCAGCCTTACTTGATGTCAAGTTATAGTCTGTGATCGATACAGCGAGTATCGTACATTAGCACAAATATCATAATTCCTTACATATATTTCTAAATGAAAAAATCATCTTTTCACTAATATTTTAACAGTTTAATGTGTTTTTTCAATGCATTCTGGCAATCTGGCTCTTTAAGAACATTCAGATTTTTGATATAACCAAAAATTAAATGATTTTTTTTAAAGTTAATAGATCTCCATCAGTTTCCACAAACTCAATGACAGATTCTTGAACAGAAGGAGAATGTTGGAGAGCGAGTGTCCAAGGTGAACCATGTGACCAGCCGGGTCAGGCTCGGTGTGCGTGAGTTCGCTCTCTCACTCACACGGCTTCAGAAAGTCGTCAGCTGACTCAGAGGAGCCTGAAGGAACGCCGGGTCCTCGCTCTCCTGTCAGCTGCATTCCTCACACACCTGAACCCTGACGATTTACACAGAGCGTACCTCCTTCGCTCAAAGCCTGCATGTGTGCGCACATCCCTTTAAACGGCGCTAAACTCGCTCATGTTCAGAGGTGAGTGGAGAACCCAAAAACTGCACAGCACTGCTTCGAAATATTTTTACTCAAGTCAAAGTAAAAAGTAGCCGTCCAAGAAATTACTCAAGTTTGGGTAAAAAAGTATTTGGTAAAAACTCAAGTACTGAGTAACTGATCAAATGATAAATCATTTAATAATTAAAAATTACATAATCCGATAGACAAAACATAAAGTTAAATGGAAAATTTTGATATTTTAGGGACAAAAAATGACTAAATCATGTAAGTAAAAACAAAACAAAATCACATAAAACGTTTCCAAATCAGTTTCTTTCAATAAAAAACTTGTGAAACCTTAACAAAAACTGCAGGTGTGAGTCTGTGTCTTGTGAAGTTTTAGTTAAAACATGTTTGTTTTTCAAAATCCAGAAATTTTACTCAAGTAAGAGTCGCAATACGTCATAATAAAACTAAGTAAAAGTAAAAAGTACCGCGTAGTAAAAATACTCCTAAAAGTACATTTGTTCAAATGGTGACTCAAATAAATGTAACTGAATAAATGTAACCAGCGACTAACCAACTCAACTCCGTCCCAGCAGGAAACGAGCCGAATCACATGTTGCTTAAAAACTGTTTCTGCTCTGATTTATGGAGAGTGGGAGACACTTTGGGAAGCTGTTGCTGATAAATGCTGGCCTGAAAGTGTAACTGTAGAGCAGGAGCGTTCAAAACTCAATGTGCAAAATCCTTTTAACGTTTTGGTTTAAATAACATTCCTGTCTTCCAAAAGGAAAAAAAAAACAACTAAATAATTAACTCCTTTTTTTGCTTGTGTTTAGTTTCTTTTTAAATTTTTTTGAAGAGACGTTTGGACACTCCAGCCGTAGAGCATGATTTAGTTTGAAACTTATCACCGCTCTTATCAGGTTTCGCAAAATGATAAAGACGTTCGCTGGATAAGAGATTGAGGTGGTGTGAGAAACATTTTACCATTTTTTAAAGATCACAGATTCATTTTTTACATAAACCTGAGAATTTCAAGATTGGAGCAAAGTGTTCCCGTGGCGCTGTGCACAAACGCCTCTTTCTGTCGGCAGGTTGGTCTCTGGAGAAGGCAGAGCGACTTCACTTTGCATGGATGTGTTCCTTGGTTGCAGCTTCTCACTTACACGTGTAAATATTCAAACTCAGAGCCAGCCAGAGGGATGGTGGGTCATTAACCCTTCAAGAGCTGACACTTGCAATAACATAAGGACTCAAATAGGTTAAATTCCTACTTCAAGTAGGAAAGCACTTGAAAAAATGTATGCACTAACCCGTAAAATATGCCTGCTGATACATTTTTATCACGATTTTGATATAAAACATTGTTTGCCTTGAGGTTGTAACCTTTCCAACCGCAGTGTGGTTTTCTTTTCCTGATTGTCTCAACTTTGTCTAGAAGCCAGATGAAGATAAGCAGTCTTGTTTTTCACAAGATCATGGGAAAATGAGAGAGAAGCTGAAAGTTTCCCAGTCCTGATCCGACTGCATAAGGACTAATATCTCTTCAGATCCTAAATTTATCAAAGGAAATTCCAAAAATAAGATTGTTAGAGAGAAAGAAATGGAATGAAAAGAGAGGGAGGGAGAGAAAGAGCATTGTTTATCATTCCTGCTTTCCCTTGACAAGTATTTTTACTCTCATTTCTAGTGCAAATATCAGTAAATTTGAATTAAGACAAAACTAACTTACAAGTAACTTATCAGCAAGATGTAGGAGCTTGTTTTAACTAAATAATTGCTTAATATTTTTGAAAAAGTGCTAGGAACACTGGCAGATATATTTTCTTGCAACAAGACAATTTTCCAAGACAAACAAGACAAATTTGATTGATATAATTTGGCAGTAAACAGATAAAAACTGCATTGATTTGATTGATAACTTAATTAGTGTTTTAGCCTAGAATCTAGAGGGCCACATACAAAGCTATGATGGGCAGGATTTGGCCTTGAGTTTAACACATATGCCCTAAAATATTGGAAAAACATTTTAATTTGCACAATTCTTTTGATAGAGCAACACAAACCCTTTGCACTTTGGAAACAAATGCATAAACTTTTTAAAGCGATAAGCATTTTTGTGCACATCTGAATGGAAGTAAGCCCTCATTTGCTGGGCCTCTCTCTTGAATCACAGGCCGGAGCTGTGGCCTCTCAGCGCAACTGTCCGTCGGGCCAGAACACGACCAGCGGAGAATGCTGCAAGCAGTGTCCACCCGGCGAGGGCGTCGTCACGCCCTGCGGCGCCAAGCAGACCGAGTGTGCGGCGTGTCTTGACAGTGAGTACCAAAAAAAATCATTTTCTTCTCCCCCAGGTGGACTGGTTCTGTGTTTGGTTACACTGCCTGCAGTAAAAGGAGAGAAACAGGGAAGATTGGGATAAAATACACCGTTTTTCAACCTTAGATTAGTGGTGAATTGATAAATCTGCATATATATATATATATATATAATCCTGTCACAATAACAAATTTTGCTGGACGATAAATTATTCCAGATCTTATCGGGATAAACGATAATATCATTGCTTTGAGACCATTTTCAAGTAATGTAATGGTTAAGAACACATTCTGAAAGATCAGTAACTTTAAATTATAATGAACATTTGACACTGGAACTGGAAGGTATTTTAAATTCACAAAATAAATAAATAAAGCAACAAACAAAATTAATTATGACGTCTCTGTGAGCATCAAACTGAAGATCAATTTCAGAAAGAGAGAGAGAGTTAAATCATGCAACTGGAAATGATTGAGCTTGTTTTAATTTGTCATAACAACAGGAATGAGTTTTTTTCTAAAACTTAACCGTTTCAGAAAAAGTTGTTTAATGGCTCAACTTTCCTCAAACTTTATTTGTGCCCAAATCTAAAACGCTGCGCTTTTATCTTCGTGTTGTAGGTCACACACAACATGACAGATATATAAATAAAACAAATGTAAAAATATCAATTATGATCTGAGCAGAATTTTGATGAAACTTATGAAGGACAAAATTCATGTCAAGACTGGAAAACATTTCTTAAGAAATAAGAAATAAAAAACTTATATATTTGCATATATTTCAGGATTTTTTCCATCATTTCAAACAATCAGAATGATTGTAAACATGATCAGTGTTTTTTTTTTATATCTTTTTACTCATGTAAAAGTTATCAAACATTAAAGACACATACTTACTTACAAATATTCAATCTTTATTTTTAATGTGCTGCTCTTAAAACTTTGTTTTCATGGTAAAAGAAATCAAACCACACAAATTCAGTATTTTACCTTATTATTATACAGTCAATGTATTGTGAACACTTTAGGTTGTTGATGCTTCCAACTGAAGACTAACAATTTTAACTTATAAGAAAAATGAAAAGCAAAACCCAATTTAATCTGTTTTGATATTCTGGCAGCTGATGCTGACTGTTGCCAAGGCCGGTAATGACTGTCCAGCTTATCAGCACAGAGTTCAGAAGCCAATCATCCGCAGCAGATATGCATTAATACACTTTGGCATCGGCAGCTCAAGCTGAAACCTCTGATGATAAACAACCACATCGATTTTAAAGCAGCAGATGGAGCGTTTGGAAAATCTTCGTCTACTTTGGCAAAGCGATGTTATTCAGGAGGGGAGTGGATCGCCTTACGTCGCATGATACAGAACATAAACATTTTATGAAGTGAGACTAAACTAAACGAATCACACAGACATAAACAAAACTGCAATTGTTCCTCACAGTCATTTTTTTTATAATGTGAAGCACAAACACAAAATCTTACCAAGTATTTTTGATCCAAGTTTCTACTGTAAATAGTTTCTATTTCAAACCAAATGATGGTTAAAATTTTATCCAAACTGCAGGAACTCCTGAAGCTCTCTGTGCTGTTAGATCTGACGGCAGCATTTAATACAAAAACACATTTTACCAAGTATTTTAGGTTTTAGTGCAAATATCTTGGTACACTTGAAATAAGTCAAAACTAGCTAATAAGTAACTTTTCAGCAAAATATAGTAAATGCATAGTTAATGTTCCTGTAAAGTGCTAGTTCCATTGGCAGATTATTTCACTTATAACAAGGAAAAAATGTCTTGCTATAAGTGAAATAATCTACCAATGGTATAAATACTTTTGTTAAAATCAATCATAAGGAATTATTGACTGAAAACAAGCTCTTATATCTTGCTGAAAAGTTACTTCTAAGTTAGTTTTGTTTTATTTCAAGTGTACTAGACCAACTAGACCCAAAAATACTGGTAGGATTTTGTGTTTTTGCAGTGTAGTCAGGAGGCGTTTACCTCTAAACACATCCATTTCTGTTGGAACAACAAATTAGTCACAAAAAACCTGAAGACTCTTCATATAATATGTGTTATCTTTGAGGAAAATCCATTACAGGCTTCAGTTTCTTCTAAACGCTTATATTTTGCTAAAAAGTTGCGTTTAAGTTAGTTTTTGTCTTATTTTAAGTGCATTAAGATATTTGCACTGGATACTAGACCAAAAATATTTGGTAATATTTTGTGTTTTTGCAGTTTACGCCGTAAACTCTGAGCAATATCTGTGTTTTCTCAACAATTAGTGCAAGAAAAAGCATAAATTATCATTCGCGAGCATCTTTTTTCATTCAAATGAAAGTGCAAAAGAAGCATCAGAGCGCGGTAGAGTGTTTTCCAGCACAGCTGCCCTCATCCTGGTCTTCGCCATGCAGGGAGAGAAGCTCTGGATGACTGATAGACACGAGGACAGTAGCGTAAGGAGGATAAAAGAATGGGATCCGCTCCAGATGCAGCTGAACGGATCTCCAGGGGGAGACTTTTAAAGCATCGGATGCGTTATTGAACTATAATTAAAGCGGCATGCATTGTAAATTCAAACTGGACAAGCACAACCGGTGGCTGAAGAAGTCTGCGTATTTTTAAAGGTTGCCTCTTTGAGGTGAATTTATGGTTGAGAGTAACCATTACATGAGGTCAAAGGTTACTGTGTCCTCTGCGGAGGACGGGGTTGGTCCTCTGCCAGCGTTCCCAGAGATTTTCCACTTATGAATTCCCCAACTCTCCCTCATCCTGCCCAGGATGTAGATGTCAACCTCATCGGGTCAGTGAAACATTGTAAACCATACGCAAAGGATTCAAATGAAGGTCATGAGAGAAGTCACAAAGATGGAAAAGTTATTATAGTGTCTGCAGAACGCCTTTGGGTGGATTGATACCGCACCTCAAATCAAGAGTCAAAACCCCAATTTTCTCCTTGTGCAGTTTGGGATTAACGTGACCTCCTTTCTCAGAGACATTCTCGGATGTTTTGTCTTTCTGTTGTACAACATGGAAGGCTTTAGAGGCGATAAATACCAGCCGTACACTCCTTATTCTGCTCAGACATGAGAAAAACGCACCATGACAAGCTCTATGTCCATGCATTCAATCATGGACATAGAGAAACACAGATAGCTCTCTATCAGATTTTATCACACAGCTACAAATTAAGATGGCGTGATATGATGTTTAGCACAAGCATGTAAACTATTTGTTTCAGCTTGGCTGAAAGGCGTTAAACTCTGACCTTTCAGCTGCAGAGCGTTTTTAAGTACCTGCTTCTGAAACAATGACTAAGCTGTTAAAAAGCAGCGTTTTCATGACTGCAAAGGTTAAAATGCTAAAACGATTAGCTGTCCTTCCTGTAAATACTAGCATAATTTGGACAACATTTGTAAAGATTAGGCTAATCTTTCAGAGAAGATATTTAGGATACCAGTATAAATGACTAGTAAACAAGTAAACAGTGAGAAAAAATAAAAATTTGGAGCTAATGTTCAGCTGACGTTAGCATGACGCCAAATGCTAATGTTAGCAGTCTAACATTAGCATATCTTTGCACTGGTTTGTTATTTCAGGAGGTAATATTAGTGGCTGCAACTAATTTTTTGGAAATTAAATGTTTGAAAACATTTAAAGCTTCAGAATGTAATTTTATTAAAAAAAAATTACATATTCTTTAAAACTGTCACTATGTCATGACAGTATAACATGAGACAAGATAATCTGTGAAAATATTGAGCTCCACCTTCTCCCAGCGCTAACGAGAAACAGCCAATCAGAGTATGGAGGAGGGACTTAGTGTTGTCAATCACTCTCAGTGTGCCGCTGCTCATCCTCCTCCTTCTGCTCCCCTTGCTCTCTGCTGTGCTGCAGCTAAGAGAGTCCGTCGTTAATGCTAAGGCTAGTTAGCACGGCCACCGACGATGGCGGACAAATGGTTCTCCATTCTTCACCATTAGCACATTTAGTAGCACATTCATGGGATTGATTGACAGCGCTAAGACCCTCCTCCTGGCTCTGATTGGTTGTTTTTGACCATGCGTATCTTCAGCATTAGTAGCTCAGGTGAAGCAGATCGATCTTTTCACAGACCGTCTCATAACATTATTCCACAACATGGTGACAGCTTTAACAATTATGTAAAAACATACATATATTTTTAATAAAAAAAGTACAAACTGCAGCTTTAACAGAAGGCATGGCATGCATTGCTATACTTCACACTAGGTAAGGTAAGGCAATGTTATTTATTATCAGGACTCTGGGTTGGTCTTGCTTTTCATTTTATCAAGCTTTATGTTTTAGTTCACTTTAGTTCAGCCCTTCATGGTCCTTTTGATATTATTATTTGAGGTATTTAGTGTAATTAGAATTGTCTTATTGTTTTCCATATTTCCAGTACTTTATAGTGTTTCTAGGTTCTGTCCTTGTTTGTCTGAGTCCATGTCATAGTTCATCTCTATTTTATCCTTCTAGTTATTTCTTATTTCAGCCTCCCTGCAGTGTTTCTAGTAATGTTTGTTTCTTAATTTCATCACCATAGGTTCAGTTATTCTTCCATGTCCGAGTCCAAGTGTATCTTCCTTTAGAAATTCTGGTTAGGTTATTTCTTAAGTCCTTCTAGCTTCCCCCGTAGTGTTACTAGTTCTTATTTTGTCACTAGGTTCAGTTAGTCTTTCTTTAGTAATTCTAGTTAGGTTATTTCTTTGCATAGATCTTCTAGTTCCTCTAGCTCTATGTTCCTTAGTTCTGTTGTTGTTAGATCAGCCTTGTTTCTATTTGGGTTCTATTATGGTGTCTCTCATATCTTTCTCTCCTAGTTCGTCAGGTTTTCTTTACCGTTAGTGTCTTTTGTATTAGAAGTATTTTTCAGCTCCCCATTTCCTCCCTTTTGGGTTCCCCAGCAGATTTCCTTAGTTTCCCTGTGTCACCTTCTCCACGCCCCTCAGCCAGCTCCTGTGCCAAATTACTCACACCTGCAATCACTCTTCTCGTCTATAGGCCGTTGTTCCAATTACTACCTCCCATTAAGCTCCTCTTCTTCAGTCACAACTCGCCAGTCCGTCTTGTTACTCTGCTCATCTCCATGGTCGCCATTCCCCCAGTGTTCCTTAGAATGTCTTCATGTCTCAGTTTTGGATTTGCTTTGGTTTGTTTTATAAGATGTTGAATCTCTATGTTTGATTCTATTGGAAGTATAAAGCTAAATGTTGATTCTGTAAAATAGATGGTACGTTCCAAGTTTGTTCTAGATTTGTAAACTAACAGGAGTTTCTCTACGTCTTGCTCCGATATTAAAATTATAAAGCTAAATGTTGGTCTAAAGTAATAAATACTCCAACTAGATCCCAGTCCCAGTTTCATTTGGGAAACTTCACGTTTACATTTTGTGGTGGTGGGACAGGCATTCCTTCTAAATAACTGATTGCCATGTAAATAACATCTAATTGTTGCCAGTTTGTGCTGCAGTTCCCCAACAGGGAGCTTTGGAGGTTTATTTATCTTCCTTACCATCCTCCTCTCTGTGTGGCAGCAAGATAAACTTTGGTCCTCATCCAGCCGAGTGGCTTACGGCTAAGAGAAATGATTTCCTGTGTCACATCATATTTATACCCGGCGGTAATAGGAAGTCATGCATTACTAATTAGAAAATCTCAGACTCTCTGATCAACTTAAAAGAGTAAAGCATGAGTTCAAGATGCTGTGTTTAGATGCAGTTTTGTAAAAGGATGAAACTAACAAGGGGGGGTTGAAGTCAACCAGAAGCCGTTTCATCCTGACTTGCAAATCAAGCATCCTGTATTAGTTGACTTGTCTTCAACTTGTGATTTATTGACTACAAACTGTTTTTGTAGTGAGTATTTAAGGTAAAAAAACGCCAAGACCAATTCTGGTTGATGATAAAGTGAGCAGACACCGAACGTCAGTCTGTGGTAATTCATTCCACAGTATTGATTCTTAAAAATATAACAATATCAAAATAGCATCAGTGTGTTTAAGCCGTTAGAAAGGGAGATGTTGGACACATTATGACCACAGTCGTGTCCACTCAATTCAGCCTTTTAATCACAAACACAGCTTCGTTTTTCAAAGTTTATGCGTTTTATATCTTTAGCTTGTTCTGCAGGTTACGAACATCCAAGGGAAACTCAGGAAAAAAAAAAAAAAAGAAAATCTCTGATGGTTTGTGAAAAGCTTTACTGCTCTGTAGAATGGAAGAAACTTTGTACATTTATTTTGGGATGGTAAGACACGATATGCATGTGTCTTACCACAAGTGAATGCAATAAGCTTCCGGTGCTGCTTTCATGCAAAATTGTCAACCCTAAAATGCACCTCTTACTTCTCCAGCAATAACCATTTGTTAAAACCCCCCCGTAGTTTAAGCGTTCAGGGGGTGTAACATGAAGATGTGTCCAGAGAAAAGTGGAATGTAAAATGATTACAAAAAAAAGATGGCTTCACAAAACCAAAACACAATATAATTTAACCCAATTAACACAAACAGAGGTCTAACAAACTGAAGAAGGTTAAGTGCAAATTAAAGTTACAAAATGTCCAAACAAGTCTGAGATAAACTTAAATAAACCAAAAGGGAAAAAATAAAAGAGAACACACAAAGGGAGCACCAAGCCTCCCAAACATTAGCTTGTCAAAACAATCTAGAGCAGAAACAAAGCAGTTGTAAACACTAACAGTGGGGACAGCTTAACAAAACCTCTTCCTACTAGCAGCCCCACTGGAGGAATGTTTTCAGGAGCCTTTAATAGGGAGCAGGTGAGGCTCGTTAACATCTGATTGGCTTGACAATCCTCTGCTGGTCCAATGGAGTAGCTGCTCTCCTGCAGCCCTCAGGCAGCCAATCAGGAAGGTGTGCTCTCACAGCTGAACCTGCATAACAGAAAGGAGCCTCAAGAGGCCAGGGGCCGTAACACAAGCTCATATATCTTGCTGAGAAGTTACTTGTAAGTTAGTTTTGTCATATTTCAAGTGTACACAGATATTTACACTAGAAACTAGACAAAAATACTTGATAATATTCTATGTTTTTGCAGTAAAAGTATTTGATCTATGCAAAAATAAGATTAAAATATTGCAGTTTTGAACTACAACGTTTTATTTAACTCACTTAAGTTGTTAGCTTTGCTAATCTTGAGTTAAGAGGTTAAAGTAAGTTAGGTTATTTTCCTAACTGATGTATCAATCCTACAAAGGGTCTTGAAATGTTTTGAAGTGTTTTTATGAAATAGCTGCAAACTCTTGAAGCTAGGTAGTAGGTAATAAAAAACTGATGTGAACATTTCCAGTTTTGATATTTACATAAAGATCAAAATTCTTCTTGTTCTTTTTCCATTTTCTTCTTGTGTTCTTTAACAATGTTTTGTTTGTTTGTTTGTTTGTTTTTCTCCACAAACTCCAGATTTCGGCCAAGATCGGAACTGCGATGAGAAGCTCTGCCAACACATTTGCACCAACCTGAACGGTAACGGCTTTATCTGCTCCTGCAGGACTGGATATAAGGTGGACCCCGACAGCACCTACAACTGCCTTGGTACACACATTCCCACCCCAAACGGGTCCAAACACACTTGTTCTCCCTCTCAGAACCTGACAGTTTTCTCTCTCTTTCAGACATCGATGAGTGCAAAGAGTATGGTACCTGTCCTCAGGTGTGTAAGAACACCAAAGGAAGCTACGACTGCGAGTGTTCATCTGGCTACAGGAAAGTGGGCGATGGAAAGATGTGTGAGGCTGAAGGTGAGAGCAATCTTTTATGGGCCTGAAGCAACTTAAAGGGTGACAAAAAAATCGTGGGACATTTCACCGTGGTAAATATGTGCTGAAATATGTAACGTGTGCTTCTCCCTCAGGAGCCGCTCCTCTGCTGCTGCTCCCGGAGAGCGTTCGGATCCGGAGGTTCAACATGCAGGCGGAAACTTACCACGACTTCCTCCAAGAGGAGGAGCGCATCATGGCTCTGGACTATGACTGGGACCACAACAACACCGGATTCAGTAAGACGCTTGGATCAGTCATTGCTTTAATGGGAACATTTTGTGCAAAATTCAAATTTTTTACGTTATTATACTTCCATTTAGGTTATTTAGCTCTAGCACATTTGATCAGCTTGTTGTGCTGCTGTATCTGCAATGGTTGTTGGAAAAGACAAGTGTGTTATTGTTGACTTACTGTTCAAAAGCCACTTGATGCATTCTTGTTGGTTGTGCAGGAGGCTCTACTTCTGCTTTTCAAAAATCTACAGTTGCATAATTTTGCAACTGTTTGCAGCCATTTTCAGGTGCGAGTGTAAACTTTGATTTGTGGGGGCGTGGCCAGCTGCAGCTTTTATGGATTAGGATTTAAAGTGACAAGAGGCCCTGAAAGAAGTTGAAAATAAAAATGAAAATCTCACCTCTATCTCACTATCTAAGAATGATTTTGTGCAAAAAAATGTAATGAACATGTTTTATATACACCTATTCTAACTTGTTCAAGGAAGCAGAGTAGGTCACATTTATGCAGTAAGTTTTACATTGTGTTTATTAACCTTTTAGGCATGGTATACTTCACTGTTGCTGGTAAGGACGCTGAGCCCGGTGCCATTAAGAGAGCGTACATACCTTCAGTGGACGATGGCAGTAATAACATCGCTACTGCTGTTGACCTCGGTATCAAATACATCACAACACCAGATGGCATCGCTGTGGACTGGGTGGGCAGGTGAGGTACTTGATTTCTGTGTAAGCTTGATATTAGAATGTCCACTAATGAGAAGTTTGTATTTTCTCTTCCTAGAAACCTTTACTGGGCAGATTCCAGGCTGAAAAGATTAGAAGTGGCCATGTTGGATGGACGCTACAGGAAGCATCTTGTGAAGACTGATTTGGGGTATCCATCTGCTGTGGCGGTCAACCCTCGGCTCGGGTAAGGCAGAAAAAGATTGCGTTGCTGTTGACAGAAATAAAACAAGCCTGTAAAAATTACTTTTCTAATTCCTGCTGCAGAATGCTGTACTGGGCAGACCGAGGAGACGTGGCTAAGATCGAGTGTTCGTGGTTGGACGGGCAGGAGAGAAAAGTTCTAGTAGCTGACGGCCTGGGTTGGCCCACCGGCCTGTCCATCGACTTCGCCAACGGAGACAGAATTTACTGGTCGGACTCCAAGGAAAGCCATATTGAGTCTGTTCTGCCTTCAGGAGAACAACGCAGAACAGCAGTTTATATAGGTGAGAAACAGGAAGTGCGTCTTAAAAGATATGACCCAGTAATTAAAGGTAATAATTAGTGGCTGTCTTCTTGTTGCTTCTCCTTAAAAGTCGCCTTTGTGGAGTGTTGGACAAATCGACTAGACTCTCCCAGCTGATCTATACGCTGCAAAAACACTAAATCTTACCAGTATTTTTGATGTAGTTTCTAGTGCGAATATCTTGAAATAAGACAAAACCAGTTTTAAGTCAGTGATTCCTTAATACTGATTAAAAAGTACTAGTCCCACTGACACATTATTTGAATAATCTGCCAGTAGAACTAGCACACGTTTATCAATCGTAAGCAATTATTGACATAAAACAAGCTCCTTTATCTTGCTGAAAAGTTACTTATAAGTTAGTTTTGTCTTATTTATAGTGTAGTAAGATATTTGCACTAGAAACAGGCAAAAAATACTGATTTTGTATTTTTGCATCCCTTCTATAGTTATAAAAGGTCACGTGGTTGTTTGATTCTCTTTTCCCTGAAATCTGCTGTCACATGTTGGACTCTATTAAGTAATTAACTGACATTTTATGACAATTGGTTGTATTTTATTTAGAGGTGAACCAGGGTAAACACCAATGCATGCCACACGTTTTAGATTGGTACTTGTAGAAAAGATTGACAGCTAAAAATATTGTTTTTTTCCTCTCCCGGCATAATTGTGCACTATTTCATGTTGGTTTATCAAATAAAGGCATTAAAGTTTGATTATCCAAGTGGTTTATGTGGAAAATTTCATTTACATTCCTGAAGCCTGTAAAGAATCAAACTTTCTGTCTCTGTTTTGATGCGTAGATGTGAGAAACCCCTTCAGCGTGTGCGTGTTTGAGGACCACGTCTACTGGAGCACTCAGGAGAAAGGCGAGGTTTTCCGGCAGAACAAGTTTGGTCAAGGAGACAAAGTGAAACTCTTGACTGCTGGACCTTGGCTGACTCAGATATCTGTGTACCAGCAGCAGAGATACAACTCCGTGGCCAGTAAGACCAACACTCACATGTTCAAGAACATTATGAATAGAATGTCTTTCCATTTCATTCCACCTCTTTTTTCTATGTTTTTTTTTTTTGCACATGCAGTTAAGAATCCATGCAAAGGAACCTGCAGCCATCTGTGTTTGCTCCGGCCGGGAGGCTACACCTGCGCCTGTCCGGAGGGCACCAACTTCATCACCGGCAGCAACACAGAATGCGACGCCGGTAAGAAACAAAACCTTTTGGCTTCACTTGTGTTATGAGAGCAGAGGGAGACGAATTTGTGCAGATACAAGAACAGAGGACAGAGAAAACTCACTCAGTATTTCTATGATTGCTCAGGTTTTGATCCACCGCCCACCATGCCTCCACCATGCCAGTGTCAAAATGGAGGGACGTGCTACTTTGACGACAACAAGGCTCTTTGCATGTAAGAGTTTGGGTTCTGTTTCACTGCATTAAACTGTGCTAAAAATGGAAAAACTCAAGTTTATCTTTTATTGCAGTGAAAAAGATGAAAAATCCAACCTTCTCTGGTGAATTTATTAATTTAATTCATTATGAAACATTGTTCAGACTGTTTAGGAACTTTTTATTTCTAACAAATGACTTGCTGTTTCATGGGGTCTTTGTATGACGTGACAGAGATACACACTGTATTTCGCCTCGCCTTTAAAAATAAGAAAACACGACATCCAAGTAAGTTTGATCTTTAAAAGTCAGGCAGAGGCTGCAGGGAAATGGCTACTTTCTTAAATGAAGTCAGATAGATGATTGAAATTTAAAAAAATAAAACTGAAACTGTGACAAAAAAAACTGGAAAAGAATCTCTGTTTGTCTATGGGGGATATCGTAAAAATCTCCAAAGCTAACTGCTGAGATTATGAATGCCGGTAAGTTGAATATTTGTTCAGAATATAAACAATGTGTGTCTTTAATGTTTGTTTCTACTCCACAGATGTCCTTCTGGGTGGAAGGATGACTACTGCCAGACCAGTGTGCACAACGTGGTTGCATCCTCAGGTATGTTTTTATTTTCATAGAAATAACAGCGGAAAATAAAAATGACCTTAATATTATTATCAAAAAGTCTCATCCTGTGCCTCTTCCTTTTGTTTTTCCCTGACAGTTGGAATAGCCATCGGGGTGACAGTGCTGATTGTGGCCCTGCTGGTGGCTCTGGTTTACTTCTGCAGGAAGAAATCCAGCATCATGGTGAGGCTGCAGGGCAGTTTGCCCAGCATGCCCAGTATGCCATCCATGCCCACTTTCTCTGGTTTAAGGTAAGCTGTTGCTGTCAAATGTCCAATTCTAACAGAAAGACGCACATGGGACAAATCTTACAACATAATTTGGATGCTAAAACTGATTTATATTCTACTTTTTTAAAGGCAGTTTCTATATTTTTAATGCATTTGACTGTTTCAGCATTTTGACACGTTGTGTTTTTGTTGACGACTTTTAGGAACGGATTCACCCAAAATGGGCCAAAGACAGAAGAGAATGAATCGAGGCCGAATGGAGATACAGTCAGTAATAATTATCTTTACTATCTGTCACCTTCTTCTTGTTTTATTATGATTTTTCAGCACCGTTTTAACCTTCAGACCCGGCTGGTAAACAGTGTAAATAAACGGCTGTATTTTCCGCCCGGGGCCAGGTCCCCTCCATCTCGGTGTTGATGGTTGACGCGGAGGGGAAGAGCTTCGAGAACCCGGCGTACGACGCTGAAGGGCAGCCTGGCTCTACCAGCAGGGCGACGCCTACGTCCATTCCAGCTCAAACACAAAAGGTCATTAAACACACACAACTGTTCGCCTCTATGTTGGAGCTATTCCACTCACACCTCAACCTGCTGGAAAACTTCTTATCCTTCTAAATATGTTGTAAAATGTATTCTGTCTGATGCCATTTTCTCATGTTTTTTTGATGGAAATATGTTTAAAAGACATTTATAGTTTATGCTCATGACATTGTAAACAAATTCAGCATAAATGTTGATGAGCTTAAGTTATTCTTTCTCAGGAGAACATTATTAACCCCCTGTATGTGGAGGGCGGTCAAGCTGTGGGTGACCTCACAACAAGTTCAGCTACATCTGCCATTTCTAAGGTCAGTTTATTAACCAATTGAAACAATAAATTCTTTTGTGTTGTGATAGATATTGCGATCTGTCTACACCTATCAGCATCTATCTATATATCTACATCTAGCTATATATCTCTATCTGTCTCTATTTATTCTGTAAGTCTGTGTTTCTGAGCTCAGCCGCAGGGATTAAATCTTCCTGCCTGTGTTCTGTCTCAGGAGGCTGTCGGTGCATTTGAGCAGGATGCGGATGTTGCATCGAGTTCCCGGGTAGCCATGAAGGTATGCATCAAAGTTTAGGACAAAAGGTTTGCAATCCGATGACGGTCTCTGTAAAACCTTTGTCTAACCGAAACTTAATTCCTGTTTTCAACAGCAAATCAAACCCACTCAGGATGAAGGTTCAGGCTCTGTCGTGAATCCCATCTACACGGTGAGCGAAAACTCACGAGGCAGAAAATGTAGCCATGAAGTCTCATGTTTTATTTGAAGTAAATGTTTACCGAATATAGCGATGCCGTGTGATGTGTAGAAAGCCTTAGGAACATTTATTCTAACTGTGTTCTCAAACTGTTTTTGTAAAATTAGGATTCCAAAACTAGCGTAGCACCAGAAAAAGTCCTACTATCACAATAACTTTCCCCACAACAAACACTCCAGGTGGGACTGACATCAAAAAAATTAATAAAAAAAAAACTACCTCATCCCCACTGTTAGGTACAGCGGGAGATCTGTGATGCTGTGGGTCTGTTGCTCTTCTAAATGCTCTAATGTTCTTGTTAGAATGCACAGCATCAACAGTTGAACTCATCTTTATTAACAGTTGACAGTTTCACAAATACTCACAGAAACAACAGGATCCTGACATGAAAAAGAAGAACTTACAAAAAAATAAAAACAAAAGCAAAAAAAGGGCAGATGTTCTTGAAAAATAACGTAGTTGTCTTTGTCCTTAAATACTACAAAGACTTTTTAAATGACTGACTCTTCCCGAAGACCCGAAAAGTGACGAAATCATTGCAGAAATGTTTTTTAGGCGCAAAATTGATCCCCCTAGAAAATTTTAGTTCCAGGATAAAAACCTGGAGACCCTTGTAGAAAGAAGGACCGTCATTATTTTTGTACAGTTTTAACAGCAGAAAGATAATCCTGTATATACGCAAGTTAAAGGCTTTATTCATTTTTATTTTTTCACACATCTTCACAGTGTTAGTGACTTGAGCGTGGATGGAAACTAGTTCATTTTGCTGCATTTCTATCCAACATTTTGATGTTCTCGCAGGAGTACGAACATGAGTCTACTTCTGATTCCGACATCTGAGACGACCTCTGCGCTCCTGGATGGGAGATAAACCCACCTGAAATGAAAACATGGACTCAACAAAATTTATCTAGAAACCTTGTGAAAGAGAAGGAACAGTATTCTGTGACACCTTTAGATGTAACTTAACTTCAGTGAAGGTATTTGTATGAAAATCATCTGGAATATGTGATTTGTTATGAGTGTAATCTGGCTGGTTTAGTTCAGCGAATATTGTAAATCAAACCTTTGAAACATTCTTGATTAAGAGTTTGCGTCTTTTGTAAATTTTAATTCCATGAAGCATCTTTTATTAAACTTCAATCATTAAATTGTGTCTGTCGCTGGTATTATTCTTTGATCTTTCAGTCTAATCACAAGAAGAGGCTCCCCCCTGCGTTATCCCTTTTGATCACAGATAAAACTCTGATCTCCATCTTCTGCGTCTGACCCACTGAGCGACTACGAAACGCTTTGTCATCCTCTATTTAATCCAGTGATCGCAGAGCAACCGCAACACTTCTACGTGCCTTTTCTCACACACTCCAGTGTGTCTGAACACATTAGAGCCGTGCCAGCCAAATGAGCGGAGGCACCACAGACAAGTGAACAAGGTAGATAAGAGAGAGGGGCTGGGAAGGGTGGTGGGAGCCGTGTTTTCGTGCCTCGTGATGATTCACAGTCCACGTTTCCAACCTGCTGGTTCCCCATGAGGCATCACCCAGAGAGACAGAGAGGTGGAGGGAGGGAGAGACACACCAAACAGGCATGCAGCTCACAGCATGTGTGCACACAGTGCTGCCTTCGGGGACTGTGGGAACATTACCTCATGCATGAATTGTCCAGTTATGCCACAATGGATTTTAGAAAGCCAAGGAATTCCCATATTTAAAAACTAGAGTTGGAACATGTGAGTTTTCTTCTTACTGACATAAAAAAAAAATCATTGTTTTTTTTTCACATCCAACTGGATGTAACCGGATCCTTTCTGCGTTTGCTGGTTTTATGGAATGACAAGGTTTGTCTTTGAAATTGTCTCAGTTTATTCTGACGAGAACAACAAACAGAAAAACAACCTTGAACACACCAACTATGAACACATACACTACCATGCATGTACTTTATTGCATTTTTGTGACTTTATTTAAATCATACAAAGGTTTTGGGCCGATGCGGATAATCTCTTATTATGTGCGCATGTTAAGTGTTTTTTTTTCTTGTTTTTTTGCCTCATAAAGTCCATAGAAATTAATCCTAAGCGATTGCTCAAATCTCAGATTGGATTGGAAATTATTAGCAGCCAGAAAATTTCTGATTGGTGCGTCCCAATAAAAATAGATGGCAATAATCACTTTGCTCTCTTTTGAACGTTCAAATGATATTATACTTTAAACAGAAAGGAATATATTTCCCACGATCCCATTAACACAAGATCTAAAATAAATAAAACACATTTCTTCTGACTTACTAATCATTGATGATTTGGGTGTGATCATGGTAAGCAAACCTCTACAAAACAAGTCACATCACATTTTAGCAGGTTCTTTTAAAGCAGATATTGCTCAGGATATTGCTTATGTCACATATAGGAAAGAGATTAACTGTGCACATCTTTTTGTCACCTATAAGGATTTCAGTAAAAATGTATTCTTTACGTTTCAGTAAAAATGTATAGAAATCTATCTGTGGTATCGGAATTACCACAGATTGATTTCTACTCACTTATTTTTACGAAAACAGTAATTATAAAGGGAGAACCCGCTGAAAAACCTCTGGGCATGGAATTTACGAGGCGTCCTCGAAGGCAGCAGGAGGAGAGCCGAGACAAGGCGAGAGCGAAGTGGCATCGGGGGAAGGGGTGGCTCATTTAGATAGACGCGAAGGAGCGGGGAAATAAAACCTATACGCGTGTCAGTCAGTTGCGGACCAGACAGACAGAACCGGAGAATAAAGAAATAAATAAAAATAAATAAACAAAACAAAGGTTGGTTTGAATTTATAGCTGCCGGGCTGTCGAGTGGAAACAAAGACAGACGTAGAGAGGACCGCACGCTGAGAGGAGCCTCGACAAGGTAGGGATGCTTTCAGTATGCGCTCACTTACCTCTGCACGCTGTTTAGCCTTTATTTATTAGTCTGAGACTGAATGAGCGATGTAGAAATATACAGCGCAGGGGTCTGAGACTAAACAGCGCTGAAAGAATATGATTTTTAAAAAAAAAAAAAAAAGCTTTGAGAAACTCTTAAATGTTGTAGGTTTCACAGCACATGTATGAAGTAAGAACGCGTGTGACTGACTGGACTGCATATAAATGAGGGGTATGAACTACTACCTGGGGCTGAATGATTCCCAGCTCCAGTCCATCTCAGTGGGACCATAGAAAGTGATCTTATGGCTTTATTTGCTCTTTTGTAGACAAATAAAGAGATTTGTTGACGGAAATATAGAAATGAGTTATTTTAATTAGCGGTAAGTGAACACACAGAAGTCCTAAAGGCATTTTTATGATTCTGTAACTGCGTTGGGAATAATAAAAATAATAAAATCTTTATCCTAGTGGAAATGTATACTTTATATCTGAAGCACGATATTTTGGTGAGCACATATTTTGCAATCAGTGCAAAAAAAAAAAAGTAAACAAATGCAAGAAATGTCCTGCACTAAGGAAAAAAGATGAGTACTTTTTTCCCTTTTGGTAGTAATAAATTGCATATGGGGTTCCACAAGGCTCCATTCTGAGGTCACTTCCATTCAGTATATGTTTGCTCCTGCTAGGTCAGATTGCAGAGCAAAATAATGTCTCTTAAATCAGTACTAAAAACGCTTTTGGTTACTGTAGCCTTTCCTGTAAAGATCAAATATTTGGTCAGTTCATTTTTATTATATCTTAGCAAGTTTGTTGCCTGTTTTAAATTTGCATTTTGTTTGTTTTTTATTTTTATTTTTTTATTATTTTACTGCTTGTTTTTTATGCAATTTTTTTTACCTTTCATTCCTTTATTTTTATTTGAAGTTCTTAGCATACAGATAAACTTCCCTGGTCTAAAATATTCAAAACTTCAACAAATATCAGAATATAGAAAAAACTAGACTGACAGAGGCCCCACATAGCCATTTATTGGACAAAATCAATATAAATACATAGAAAATAAGAAGAAAAAAAAGCAAAATTGTGGGGTGGTGGCAAACAGCCACAAATACACAGATAACATATACAAAATCATGTTAAAATAGCTTTTGTATATGTTAATACTGCAGATTAACAAAAAAATGACTATAAGACTTAAAATGATGCAACAATTGCTGTAAGGGGCAAAAGGACATATAAACCTCTTAAAATATGACCAAATTAATTAAAAAAATTATAAACATATTGTATTGATTTGTGATTTGGCCAAAGATTAATGCTAACAACCCATAAAATCTTACAGATGAAGCCCTTTATAAATCTTGTTTGAGATTTATAGCCTTGTATCCCATCCGTCTGTGTCGTCTTCTAGCTTTTCACTGGATATTGTTGCACTGTATTATTGCCACTTTCCCATCATCCTTGAGTCAAACCTCTTCTGCATCGACTTCTGTATAAAATTTCTTCTCTGACATGAAAGATAAAAAGATTTTGCCTGCAGGTTTTTGGAGTGTTTTGTGAGATAGACTCTGAAACCTCGGGGTCCTTCGCTCAGACACAAAGGCAGCTTTTATTCCAGCAGCGAGCGCTCAGGCCGGCCTGATCCTCCATCCGGCGGCTTCTCAAATGGGGGCGTGCTGAAGGTGTTTTCAAGTGACTTTCTTATAAGCTTCTTAAGAGCCGTCTGCCTCCTGACCTCCTCTGCACAAGCATTTCAGTTTCTGTCTGGTGTTTTATCTAAGCAGTCTCAAAATCCCACATAATCCTTATGATATCGAAATAACAATGCAGATTATAATTCCATATTTGGGCTTGGTTTCAAATCTTGATTTTAAACTTGTAAGATTACATTTAGTGAGAAATTTACAATAATTTGGATAGGGAAGCTTGATTTTGCTAATAATTAGATGGAAATGCATTTCATTTTAGATTATGTCAAACATAAGGTCTGGGGGCCAAATCCGGCCCACCGTACCTTTTTAAGTGGCCCTTTAGACTCCATACTTAAGCATAAATAGAACCGAGATAACAGTTGTGTGCTTAAATATTGTTTTATTAATCAAATCAAAATGGCTTTTATCTGTTTACTGCCAAATTACTGCTTCCAGTTTTACTACGATGTGGAAATTCACACAAAATCAAAACAAATTGCGGCATTTCTTGTGCTAATTCATAATTCATACCGAAAATTTTAAGTAATACCAACTCCCACCTGTAGGTGGCAGTATATTGTACCACTTTTGCCTCCTTTACTTATGTGATTGATTTTTTACCAGTAATAAAATTTAATGTCATACATAAGCGGAAATATTACAAAAATCCTTGGTAATATTTTTAAATTAGCAATTTATTGCAAAACATTACAGAAAATGAACTTATCTAATGCAGAGTCGGTTCTAACCATTTGTTTATCAGGTTTATCGGTACATTTTGGCACAACCGGCCCTTTAAGTATATTCGATCTTAATGTGGCCCAAAATGAAAACAATCTAAAATAATCTAAAACCCGGTTTTAGATTATTTAACATAATCTACATGTGGAGATTTGCGCTCGACCGATTATATATGGGAATATAATCGGTCAAATGCAAATATGTCAGATGAATTTTGTGGGCGGCTTCATAAACAGTGGCTAGGCTTCACACACACACGCACACGCACGCACACACTGATGGCCAGATGGCATCTGCAGCATATTGGTGACCTGGCCTCCCCTTTGTCTTCCTCTCGGGACCCGTTCAGCATGAATCTGACAAGCAGGTGGCGAACACGCATGTTTACATGCGAGCCGAGAGGAGAGAGACATTTGGTTAAAATATCCGTACACAATATTTGGAGATTTGGCCCGTTTCTCGTTTAACAACATGTGTGATCCACATTAACGTAAACTGATTTACCAAGTATACACTCCGCCTCATGCAGTTCGTCATTTTTGTCTCTTTATTGATCATTTCTCCGCAACACTACTGACACTTCCTTCTGCTTTAGTTTCGTTGAAATCTTCATAAATGCTCTCACTGCGCGCTCTGTCGTCTAAATCCTAGAGGTTAGATAAAAGCACCATATGGTCCGTGGAAACCATAAGTAATTCGAGTTAATGAGTGAGAGAAACACCAGAATGATGGTTGGGTGAAGCTGTCGCTGACAGCTTGTGATTGGAGAGAGTCGGATTGTCGACTCTCAGGGACAAACATAGAAAACTAGAGGAATGTGTGAAGTATAATGATCATCCAGGTGCTGACACCAAAATCTCAGCCGAAAAAGCAGAATATGATATTTTCTTTCAATTAAAACTGAAAATTATTCCAACTGCAACTAAAATAATGTAATATATTGACTATTCTTTATAATAATGCTGTAAGAACCATTTTTGCATTACCTTAACTTTGACAAATGGACTCAGAGCAAAAAAGAAAACCCTTAATTTCCTTTAAGTATTTATATTAAAGTCTTTTTGCTCTTCTCTTTATGCAGTGAAAACAAAACAAAATAGAAGGGAAAATTAGCTAGTTAGTTAGTCAGGTTATGGCCAACATTTATCGTTCTCTTAACCAAGGAAACGTGAGCCTGCAGGGTCAGACCTGCAGTGCACAGCGTCTTGGTGTACCTTCCCAGTGAATAACTGATCCATGCTTAGTGCCAAGTGAGAATTCAAATTGAAATTAATTCAAAAATACTTTATTAATCCCAAAGGGAGATCAAATGTAACCTGTATTACTGAAAATTCTTCAAACGGTTGTTGAGAAGGAGTTTCGTTTGTTTCGGGTCTGAGAACAAGCCAAGCTGCGAATAATGTTTTAAAAAATAACATCGCAAAATCATGACAACTCTGACAAGTTTTTATTTACTACGTTGAAATACGTTTCTTTGTTTGTTTAGGTTTCTGAAACAAATACACATTTGCCAACTAAAATACATTATTTTGTTGTATCAAAGATTAAAGACAGTCAGTGAAGCCGGCGATAACCATTCACTTCTTAATATCTGTATTGTATTTTAACCAGCTTTCAAAATGGAGTCAAGAATTCAGATTTCCCAACATTATCTGAAGTGAGATTTTCTACATTTTAAGTATATTTTCTAAAACCGTAACAGGACACTTTAATAAAACTGTTTTATTTCTCTGCTGTAGCTCTGCACATTCAGCTCAATAAACACATTCTGAGTGAAGTTGAACTAAAGTTGTAACATGAACGCATCCAGCAGCGTTAGACTGAATCAGTCTGGGAGTATTATTATTATTGATGCCTGATTTAAGGCTCGGCCTTTGACTGAGGTTAAAGGTCATGACTCAGCTGAGCAGTTTCACACAGATGGCTTGTAATCACAGTGGTGGCATAAGTCTTTCACCATACTGCATGAGGATTAGTTCAGGCACAGCTGTGCAAAATAATAGGCTTGAGGAGAAGCAGCCAAAAGTTTGTTTTTGTCTCTTTTTGTTACATACAGAGACAAACATACACATACATACAGTGTATGTATGTGTATGTATGTAACACTGTAACCACTGATACTGCTTATTTTCTTGCAGCACAATGTTTGAGTAAAATTACTAGCATTTCAGCATTTAGACGAACGCATTATTCCAGTGTAGCCACACGCCGATTTGTGTTACATTTGTGCTGGTTTGTGGAGCAAAAAAATTCATTTGAGCTGCTGTCATTTTAAGATGTTAATAAAAGTTTCTGGAGGTCAGAGAACTTCAATCCGTGCCTCCCACAGTTATGAAATCCAATCAAACTGAGCAGCCAAAAGTTGATTTTTGTCTCTTTTTGTTATATACAGACATATACACTATGACCAACGATATTGCTTATTTTCTTGCAGCACAATGTTCTAGTGACGATTGACACCAAATTTGGTGAGCTACAGTTTTCCTGCACAAACATAGGACGTACGTCTACCATTAATTTTGTTTCATTTAGGTAATGTAGAGGGGCCGGTTGAACCTTTGCCCTCTAGACTTTCATTAATATCTTCAAAACAAAAGCAGCACAAACGCAGCTCTTAACCAAGAATGACAAATATTAACACTTTATATTGGTGGGATGATGAGTGATGGTATCATTCGAGGCCAAATTGGCCAGTTTTGTTCGACCTCACAGTTCTTCAGTGCAGCAGTTTGAGATTAGCTTCATGCCTCAGTAAAGAGAGCAGGTAATAATTACAGCAAAGCTTCAGCGTGAATGAATCCATTGATCACCGTCAGAGAGACGCCGCTCTCTCCTTCATCTTACATTTAATGGCTTTTTAATTAGAAATTACAATCAGAGCTCTGCCCTCTGTAATGTCATGCGTAAAAAGGTCTTAGTTGTCAGAGCATACAACTTTGATTTACCTTAACTGTCTAGAAAAATTTTGTTTTTTTTTCCCTGTAGCTGTGTGTGACTCTCCACACGTGAGGATAAGAAGAAAACAGAAGAGTCAATCAGCTTTCCTTCCGTTCCCCTCCTCATTCTCCATCTCCTCATCCTCCTCTGAAGGGCTGAAGCCATGCCCATCGTTTCTGCAAATACAGGTAGAGTGAAAGAAATGTCCTACATATTTGTTCACACATTTGATGCTTTTTGATGTGCTTACAAAAAGTCAGATGTTGTACGATGGTCAGTTGCCGGTTATTTAAAAACTGGGTTGTGAAGGAGTAAAACAAGGATGCTAATAATGGTATGATTATTTTTTGTTTATTATTTTTATTTGCAGGGCTGCATGAGACTCTGGCCATCCTCACATCTCAGCTCCACCCTGATGCCAACCACAAGGAGGACCTGGTCTTCCTCAGAGACGTGTTCAGTGAGAAAAGCATCGGTTACCTCATGAAGGTAGAGCAGATTCTTCATATTAGACGTACAAAATGTCATTTATGAACATTTGTTTTTTTGCGCCTACTGCTGACAATAATGTTTGGATCCATCAACTCAACAAAAATCTACCAACCAATAAGTAATTAATGAAATCCACTACCACTTTGTTTCCAAAAATATTATTAACAGTAGCAACTAAGTTGTTGTTATCAAAATATTGAATCTATAGTTATCTAATTTCTTGTAAATAATTTGTTGTTTTGTTCACAAATATGCATTCATTTAGTTTTTTTGTAAATTACCCTCCTCATTTGCACATTTCTTTTAAACACAATATGCTATTTTTAACAACTATGCAGTAAATTATTTTGTCATAATTTTACCCTTTATGTACAATCTCTTATTCCTAGTTTTCTGTTTTTATTTAAGTTTGAATTTGTGTGCTTACATTAACGTTTGTTTTGCTGCCAAAAACTTGGTTATGGGGTGTAAATATTTTAAATGTACAACAATCTTGTGTGTAAACCTGCACAGTTTTAGCATTAAGTTCATACTTCCCATCAGTTATGTGATTAAAGTACTTTTTTTTTTTTTTTACTTCTTAAGGAATGTGTTTGCCCCCTTAAGCAGATATAAAACATATATTGGGGTATCACTAGCACTTAAGTTTATGATTTCTTAAAAAAGAAGTTTCATTAATATTTATCATCTCTCATACATCTATTTAGTTTCTCTTATTTTCCTGCAGATCCACGAGCGGTTAAAGCTGTACGAGAAATACAGCCCCACTCCGATCCTACACAGCGCCTCCTGCCTGGCAGAGGATGTAGGTGCAGTGAAGTTTCCCTCCAAACATTCTTTAAATTGAACTGTTCATTTCTCTTTGTGTGAGATCGCTCTAACATCCCATGGAGTGATCTATAAAAGAAATAAGTGTGATTTTGGCTCGTTAGCTGGCAGAAGAGCTTCAGAGTGGGCCGCTGCAGGATGACGAGCGAGAGCTGCTCCTTTTGCTGAACACACCTCACCTGAAGGTAGATTCACATTTACTCTAAAACTTTTTCCCTCAACTTTTCTTCAATATTGGATTATTTTTTTTCACCTTCTTCAATTAAAAAAAATACTGTTTTCATCACGAAGAGAAATTAAATGTTGTTGTATCTTGAAAGAGTTGTGGATGGGGATTCTGTGGTAGCAGTCAAGTCTTGCAGCAAATCTAAATAATATATAATAAATAATTGTCCAAACATATAACCTCAGCCAAAAAAAACATCTGAACAAAAGGTGAGAAGAAACAAATCAGAACTAAAGTAGCTGAGTTTCTCCAACTTGCTGCCTCAGGGAGCGAACTCTGTGTTCTCGGTTTACTTTAATGCATCCGTTTTATCTGCTGGCTCATGTAGGCGGTGCTGTCAGCTCACGACATTGTTGCCCAGAAGAAATTTGACCCGGTTCTTCCCCCGTTGCCAGAAGATTTGGACGATGACTTTGAGGAAGAGTCTGTGAAGATCGTCCGTCTGGTTAAGAACAAAGAGCCTCTGGTGAGGGTTGACTTTAAATGCTAACCTTGACCAGAGGAAACCCAAGCTCCAGTTGAACGTTCATTTCTGTTTCTTTTTTTCTTCATTTTCCACAAGGGAGCGACCATTCGGAGAGACGAGGCCACCGGAGCTGTAATCGTGGCCAGAATCATGCGGGGAGGGGCGGCTGACCGCAGCGGTGAGGCCTTTGAATCGCTAAATCTTTCCGTTCTTTCAGGAAACGAACATTCAGCAGGACAGCAGCAGGAAGGAGCTATATGTAAATAATCCTGAAGCTTCTATAGAGGAAATTACAGTAATCTTTCTCTTATACGTTAGAAGTCGATGTCCTCAGAGCTGCTACATGTGAGGAGATTAAACTGAGCGACCCACTGAACTGTCAGCAGGCATCAAGTCCTTGAGATTATTGCCACAAAATTGCATATTTCCAGATTATAAGCGACTGGCCGTCGCCATGGGGATGTTGTTGACTTGTCGCCAGTCTTTTTCTGCCTGCGGTTTGAAACATGTCTGCTTTCAGGTCTGGTCCATGTAGGAGATGAGCTGCGAGAGGTGAACGGAAACCTGATCACTCACAAAAGGCCTGATGAGATCAGCCAGATCCTGGTAAACAGCAAACAACTGTTAGAGTTCAGAAAGATGATGGTGATCATGGTGACGATGAAGACAATGAAGATGGTGACCATGTTTCTCTGCTGGTGTCTCCTCAGTCTCAGTCTCAGGGCTCCATCACTCTGAAAATCATCCCAGCTGTTGCAGAAGAAGATCGACTGAAAGAGAGCAGAGTAAAGTTCATCCATCCATCCATCCATCCATCCTTCCATCTGTTTATTTCTATCTATCCATCCATCTTGTTCTCTAACAGAATTTATTTTTTAAACTCTGTTTCGTTTAGTGAAATAACGTAGAGTATTTAGTAATTTTTGCTTCCTGGCCTGAAGGTCTACCTGCGCGCTCTGTTTGACTACACGCCTTTTGAGGACAAGGCAACACCGTGTCAAGAGGCGGGACTTCCTTTCAAGAGAGGCGACATCCTGCAGGTCGTCAGCCAGGAGGACGCCACCTGGTGGCAAGCCAAGAAAGTGGGCGACTGCAACCTGCGCGCTGCCCTCATCCCCTCCATTCAGTTTCAGGAGAGGTAACATAAAGTTACCCTCTTGACATTATTGAGTGTTTTGTCTGTTTTGTAATGGAAACGTTATGGCTCCGGTTCCAGGCGTCTGAGATACAGGATGAAGATGAATTCCCTTCCTGCTCCTCTGTCTCCCAAAGCTCCAACATGTAAGACTTACTTACCGTTGAAAACTCATCAAAATCTCTGCATATGACCTGCAACTTCAGATTTACATGACATCAAATGTATTCCAGATGAACTCCAATCTATGGAAGATATGCGGAAAAAGAGATTATTTAAAAAATTGGGATTAATCTCTGAAATAATTAAAGATTTAATTTAAAAGTAACATGAAACAAAAGTAAATCTATTATTAGAATCAAATTTCCAAACTAGACATTTTTCAGTCATGTCACACGACTCTGGTGAATCAGATTCTCTTATCTAGATTTAAATTTAATGTGTCCTTCCTTTATTTCTTATTTCCTCTGGTTTTACCTTCTTTTTGTTCTTGTCCTAAGTTCCATCTTTCTTTGAGCCATTCTTTCTCTCTTTCCTGGTCTTTTGTTCTTTCCTTTTTTCTTGTTTTTCCTTTCTTTGTTTTGTCTTTCTTTCTGTCCTTGTCTTTTTTCCCTTAGTTTTTTCTTATTTTCATTCTTCTTCTTTTTCCCTTTTCTCCTGCTTTCCTCCTTCTTTCCTTCCTTTCTCATTTTCTTTCTTGTTTTCCTCTTTCTTTTTGTTTTCTTTTTCTTATCTTTGTTCCTTTTTTGTTTTTCCTTCCTTGTTTTTTCTTTTACTTTGTTTCTTTCTTCCTTTCTCGCTTTCTTTTATTGTTTCCCTGTTTTTCCTCTTTCCTTCTTTCTTCTTTTTGTTTTCTCTCTTTCCTTCTTTTTTTCCTTTGTTCCTTTTTTCTTTGTTTCCTTCTTTGTTCCTTAGTTCTTTTACCACCATTTATGTCTGGACTACGCCTATAAAGCAGTTCTGGTTTGTTTTTCATTTTTACGGTGTTGTGTTTTCTTTAATTATCGGATTCTGGGAAAAACATTGGATTATAATTTTACAAGCCCAAACTTAACAGCATTGAGTGATCATAAATGCATCTAAACTTCTCACCAGACCTCAGTTATCCAGGTCCAAACCTCCCTGATAAGATAGGTGCAGAAAAGCAGAAATATGACACTTTAGAAATGGTTGTGAATTTGAGAAAAACATTGTAATATGTAAGGTAGGAGGCCGAGAACGTCGGTAATAACGTTTTGCTACAATGATGCTTTGTGTTGCTCTCACTTTGCCAACTTCAGATGATCGGACAGAGAAAGGTACGTTCAGAAAGCCTCATGTTAGAAAACATGCACCATCTTTAGACAGAAACAACCGACCTGAGGCGTTAAACACAAATACAACTCAACACACAACAGATCAGAGGTGGGCAGAGTAACCAAAAACTGTACTCAAGCAAGAGTAGCACTACTTCAACATATTTTTACTCAAGTGGAGTAAAAGGTATTTAGTAAAACATCTACTCAAGTACTGAGAAACTGATCAAATTATCAATCATTTAATATTTAAAAGTTACATATTCAGACTGACCAAAATATAAAGTTAAGTGGAAATTTTTGGTATTTTAAGGATGAAAATGACAATAATTCATATAAGTAACAACAACTAACAAAATCAGACAAAAGAAATTTTTTTCCAAATCAAAACTTATAAAAGTTTAACAAAAACTGGAGGTGTGTGTCTGTGTCTGATGAATTTTTGGTTAAAACATGTTTGTTTTTCATCCAGTTGGTAGAAAGTTTACTCAAGTAAGAGTAGAGATACTTCATAATAAAATTACTCAAGTGAAAGTAAAAAGTACAGCCATGAAAGTACATTTTTCCCATAAAGTTACTCAAGTAACTGTAATTTAGTAAATGTAAGTAGCTACCACCCAACTCTCCTCAGACAAAGCAATGAAAAGCTTTTTTATTGTTTTTATCTAAAAACTGCTTCACAGAGGACATGTAAAAGTGTTTATGCACCTCTGAACATTTTTTCTTCTTTGTTGTTTTTGTGTTTGACGCCTCGGTGAAACATCACCATATTTTCATGCCTCAATATTGTTCTGAAATTCTCCCAAGTGTCTCGCCTGAAACGTAGAAACATTCTGATTCAGTTTTAATCCGTCCTTCGTACAGGATCATGAATTTGCTTTAAAACATTTGTTTTGACTTTGTTTATTCCACGCCTCTCCTCACTGTAACTGCACTGTGCCTGCTGTGAGTCTCCTCTGCAGCATCCCCTCCCTGTTCTCACCCCGTTCTCTCCCTGCTTGTTGTCCCACAGAAGACTGTGACAGTAAAAGTGCTCTGAATGGAAAGGATGTAGGTGAGGAAGCACGCCGCCTTGAACATCACATGTTGGCTTAGCCTGCGCGCTAATTCATGCTTTATTTTAGAGGCTGCAGGCTATTGTTGCTAAAGTGTTAATGTAGGTGTTTGTGTGTGTGTTTTTTCTGCTCCTTACATATTAAAGTTGTTCTTTTTTCTTTAAATATTCATTTATTTAAAGGAATGTAAAACTTTCCTTTGATATTTGTGAGCTGTCTCAGTTTCCAAGGTGCTCAGCTTTCTAAAAAAAAAAACTGTTCTGAACAAATATGAGTTACATTTTTAAGGCTAAGACTAAAATTACCATCTTTTCCTTTAAATTCAGTAGATAAAAGTTAATCAACATTCTGTTTTTTTTTTTGTTTTTTTTTTTAAAGTTTCCTGCTTGGTTAGAAAGTTTTTAAGGATATTAAATCAGAGTTTAAACATAACTATAGAGACTTGATGATATAAAACAAAGTAATGAATAATAAAAATCTAGATTCTACCAATCCAATGATTGGTAGAATCACCAATCTACCAATCACTAGATTGTGTGTTAAATTGGTAAATAAGATGTTTTACGTCTTAATTTAATTTTTTACAAGAATAATATTAAAAGGAAATGGGCCAAACAGTGAACTAACTACGACACCCTCATAAAGAAATGATTATCAGTGTCACTTGTAATAAGTTTTTAAATTAGGTATCTTCAAAATTTTGGAAAATGCCAATAATATGCACATTGACACTCACCGGGTATATTTATGTCAAATATGTGTAAAACTGCGTGATTTGTCTCCCCCTGCTGGCAAAAGTAGTAATAAAAAAGTAGTAATAGGGGAAAATACAACAAAACAGTTTCATCTAAATCTTCTGCTCTAATGTGGAGGATAAACAAGTATCTACTTCAGTTGAAGAAATGTAACTAAACCGATGTGCTTGAGCAGAGGAAAGCTGAATATTTCCATATAAATATTGGGAATAAATCAGTATTTACAGAAAGTACTTGTGTTGTCTAAGTGTTTCCTTCTCTAGTTTTAGTCTTTTCCTATTTCGTTTTGTTTCTGATGCATTCATTAAACTGAATTTTAGAGTTTACATTGATTTAGAACAGTTTTGATTATCATTTTCACTAACACACAGCTGGCTGAATGTCATATCCGGTTCATCTTTTTTCTGTTTCCTAAAAAAGCAATAATCTATTACTGCAGCATACAGATTATTAGTAAATGTACACATTTTAAATGAATCTCTGACATCATAGGAAGTATCTGAATGGCTTATTGTGCCTTCTGTTTCTTTGAAACGCCTTTTTGCGCTAATTTATTCTAACAAGCAGGATTGTTGGAATATATTAGGGCTTTTGTCTCACCGAGCTTCTCGCGTTGTCGCTGTGAGCCATCGTGGCATCTCATTGGCCAGCTCCAAATGCTGATTTGTTTCCATGTGTTTGAAAGGCGGACGCGGCATGCATGGCTTCATAGCTTCCATTGTGTTGGTGACTGAAACTGGTGAAATAAATGGTCTAATATGACGCTGTAGTTTCTCCCAAGAGTAAGGCAGCTCCTGCCTTCTGTGGCCATGCTTTCTCATGGGAATTTTACTCAGGTACTCTTACTGGTTTCCTACGGTGTTTGCTGTCCTGTAACACAGTTCTAATTGTGCTTCTGAAATATGTTTAAATAAAAAATAAAAAAAGAGAGTTTATATTTAAGGAATTGTTGCATTTAAATATTTCTGGAAAAACAATAAGTCTGTTTCTGTATGTCTCGACCGCAGCCAGTTTACGCCGAAGTTTCCGGCTGAAAAAAGATCGACAGGCTTCACCGGCAGAGGCCCAAATGCCAGACGGCCATCGGACGGACTTCCGGATCTATGAGGAAGTTACGCAATATTTGCCACGCCCTGGAGAAAAGCCCCGCCTTATTGTCCTGATAGGTAGGTACGCTGTTAAAAAACGGACATATTTTCAAAGAAAGCATTTGTTGTGGCAGCAGACATGAAAAAAAAAAAACAAGTTATGACTTAAGAGAGAAGAATTTATTTAAAAATTTAAAAAGGTGTAAAATTACCTTTGTGAGAAGTTAAAAGTGTGTTTTTCACTCTTTAAATAAAGATGTATCAAAATCTTGCTAAACAATACAATGAGGTTTATGTTTTCTTTTATATGGAATTCCTTGGAGATATATTTTAGAAAAATATGCGGGAAAGATTGTTAATTATTAAATAAATAACTTTTAGATTATTTATTTAAAGCAAAGTTGACATTTTGATTTTTAATGCTTGTTTAATTGAACTTTGCATGAAACGTTTCATTATTTGCCAAATAATGCAAAGTTGGCACTTTTAATGGCCTTTTAATTAATCTTTTACTGTATCTTTTCATTAAAATTGTCATTATTATTAAATAAGTAATTATTAGATTACTTATTTAATGCAAAGTTGACACTTTTATTGGACTTTTTAATGCAGCTTTGGATTAAAATTGTCATTATTTACCGAATTACATTCATGACAGCAGTGGTGAACATTTATGAAGACTCTTTCATGTTCATGTTTAATTTGATGGAAATTATAGAGTTACATTTTTAAAAATATGTTTAAACTAATCATTTTCTGGGCCACAGGTTCGCTGGGAGCTCGGGTCACGGAGCTAAAACAGAAGGTGATAGCAGATAATCCTCGATGGTTTGGTCTGGCTGTTCCCCGTAAGTATTCCTGTGCATAAAATGGACAAGTTAGCTGATGCAGCCGCTATATTCAAAACCATGTGTTTATCTCCATCTCCTCTGGCCTGGTGGTTGTTTGAACCTTGACCTGAAGACACGACCCGAGCCAGAAAGACTCACGAGAGAGAAGGAGTGGAGTACCACTTCATCAGCAGAGCAGCTTTTGAGGCCGACATCCAGAATGGAAAGTGAGTAAGCAAACAGTATTATAAATAGAAAGTTTTAACAAAACGATGACTTTTTTTTTTTTAACTCGTGCAAACTTATTTCTGAGAATTATGCTTTGTTCTTCAGGTTTATTGAATATGGGGAGTATAAAGAGAATCTGTACGGCACCAGTTTGGAGTCCATTCATAAAGTTCTGAGTCAGAACAAAGTCTGTTTAGTGGATGTGCAGCCAGAGGTGAGTGTGACTGTCACCATCTACAGCAGGGATGACAAACCCATCGTCCTTTTGGGCCAAATCAAGACCCTGGATGTTCTTAAAGGGCCAGAATCTACTGATAAAGTCTGTTGAACTGTTGAAATATAAATAAATTCTTAAAATTAAAAAATATTGAACATCTGTTCAGTCCACCCAGGATTTTGCGATTGTTTCTGTGATTTTTTTTTTTTTTTTTGCAATAGAAAAGTATTTGTGGAAGTACTTTACAAACATTTGTGACTTTTTATTACTCACTGTATCATTATGGATTATAACTCGACATTGGAAAAGGCTGAGGTAGCTGTTCAGTAGAAGTAAGAGACAATATTTTCCTCCATTTTTGTGAAAAATCTACAATAAACTCACAATCATGCATTAGCGCGAAAAAGTGCAGGGATTTGTTGATTTTTGCGTGAATTTCCATGATAATTCACAAGAAACTGGAGGGTCTGATTGATGCAATGTGGCAGTAAACATATAAAAACAGCTTTGAATTGATTGATAAAATAATATTTAAACGCACTGTTATCTTGACGGTTCTATTTATGTATCAAACTACTGGTTGTTATGTTACATCTCAGTTTAAATTATATTTTTAATTATAAATGACTGCAATGTATCATAGTAGATGGTTTAACTGCTTTGTGATGAATGTTTCCACATCATTCAGGCCCTGAAGACGCTGCGGACGGCCGAGTTCAAACCGTACATCATCTTCGTGACGCCTCGCTTCCCCGACTGCCAAAGAAAACACTTTGGCTCCTCTTCCTCTCTCAGCGCCGGGATCACGGTAACTCGCACGGCGACAACACCCACACAAAAAGCAGCATATGGATTTCTATTACAGGTGATGTTTGGTGTAAATGAGTGAAAGTAATTGTCTGGTTGTCACCAGGAGGAGGACCTTCAGGAAATGAAGCAGTCTGCAGAGAAGATGGACGAGTGCTACGGCCATTGGGTGGACTACGTGTTGGTGAAGGAGGATCCAGTCTGTGCCTTGGCGGAGCTCCAGGTGGCGCTGGAGAGGGTGCAGACGGAGCCGCAGTGGGTTCCTGTGAGCTGGGTGAGGCGTTAGCCTAATCAGCTTCCTGATAAACGGAGACCACTGTGCAAGGACCCGCCGCTGTGGAGGGGCCAAACGTTTACTGCCATGTAACCATTCCACACTTAGAGAAGGACCGCCATGAAAAACAGAAAAATGTTTCTGATAGTACATCCTGTACGCAACTACACCTAATTGTGTCGTTATTGCAAATAAAGTCTGCAGTGGCTCCCGGGTTGCAGGTCAGACTGTTGTAGCGAAGCAGTGCTGATGTACATACTGCTTATCTAAAGTACAGCGGTAGAATAACAGCTAACTCAGGCATGCAGGACCAAGTTTCAGTCAATGTCACAGATCTGTTGTGGTCAGAAATAGAAGACCTGTTTTAATAGCAGCTATACTGTGAAGTGCCATAATGAATGTGTTGAATTCACACGGGAAACTGTTGTAACCTGTGAGCCGACAGAATAAATCTGCCCTGCTGGACAAATGTTAAGTTTGGTTTATTAAATATTTGGAATAAAAAACAAATTAAATATCACCAGGGAAACCATTTAATTCTGGACTCATACAAACAAAGAAAGGAAAATGTACATATGTATTTGCAACATGTGCAGGAACTCCACACTTTTTCTATTTTTACTTCCACAGCTTCTTGATAGACATGTTCTTCTCGCTGTCTTTCTGCATCACCTTCGCCACGGCCATCTCGAAGTCCTCCTGCGTGACGTGGACTCTCCGTTCCCTCAGAGCGTACATCCCTGCCTCTGTGCAGACGCCCTAAAACCAAAACAGCACGCAGGTTATTTACTAATCGATTATTCTGACCAGGAATCGGATAAAAACAAATCGCCAAAATCCGGTGGTTTTTCATTTAACCACTAGAGCATTTTTATACAGTATTGAAAATGCATTAAAATAAATATTTAGTAACCTAAAATGCAATAATATAGCTTTTCTTTAGTGAACGTTTGATCATTTGTAGCAAAGGATGAATCTGTAGTTAAAAAAAATACGTTAAACATCAATATGTGTAATACTTGATTGAACATCGATAAAGTCTACGACTGATTAATTTTTGGATTAACCGATTACTAGAATAGCTAAAGGTTCTCGATAGGATTTCTTTCAATGAGGTGAAGCTAAAACAGTTTGTTTTTAATCTTGCATAAAGGTTTTGTACAGTTTTGGCTGAATTACTGCTCTCAGTATGTCGGTTTTCCAGCAAATGGCTTTTCTTAGTCTACATTCCAGCTGACGATTAATTATCTTTTAAATTAATTGATGATTATTTCAAGAATCAATTAATCGTTTCAGCCCTAAACCAGATTTAGTTGTGTTCCTGCTCATTCAGATGCTAAATTCTTCAGGTTAACGGGTGTAATTCCCACCTTGACCTCGGCTCCGGAGGCTCCCGGCATGAGCTCTGCGATCTTCCTCAGGTTGATGCCCCGAGTGAGATTCATTTTCCTGGAGTGGATCTTCAGGATGTCCAGACGGGCCTGTTACACGCAGAAGTGTTAACGTTTTTAAGCAAATAAAATAAATGACCCTTTTTAAGAAAATGTAGTGACAGGAACCTCTTCGTTAGGAGGAGGGAACTCGATCTTTCTGTCGATCCTTCCTGGCCTGAGCAGAGCCGAGTCCAAGATGTCGATACGGTTGGTGGCCATGATGACCTGCAGGGAAAAAGTAACAGCATGTCAGCTTTTCTCTAACGAGGGACTGTTTGTCATCTTTCAGCAGAATGTCTATTTTCTGAAACTTTTTACTAGAGACGTGCAGAGAAATCTGCTGCTGATCAGAAATGCGACCTGAGATCAGATTTTACAGACCAGGGAATACATCAGTTCTAACAGGTTGAAGTAAAACACTCTTCTGTGTGGAAGTTAGTACAGTAAAAAAAAAAAAAGACTTATTTTTATCCATTTAAGGATCTTTGCGTTTTGTCTTGTGTGTTTGTGTTTGACAAAAAAAGTTAGATTACTAAAGTAATACTTTAATCTGATGTTTCTGGCGTTGCAATGGTGATATTTTCTTGGCTCTTGGTTCTCAGAATGTCCCCAATGCTGTTTGACCTTTAGCATCTCAAAGGCTTTGGGCACTGATGCCAGGAAACGCAAATCTAGAAGGCCAAATATAGAACTGCAGTGGTCAATTTGCATTTCAAATGGCACATTTTCATATTTTTCGAATGCCAGTTCTTACAGTTTGTTTTTCTTCAGAAGATAAAGGGAAAATCTTTATACGGAGGGAAAATTTTTACTATACCTGCCATAAAATTGTAAAAGTGATATCAGATATCAGAAAATTAGTTGCAGCAGTTACGGGGGAATTTTATAATTTTCAAAAACTTTTCTACTTTAAACTGATTACATATGCCATTATAACTACTTTAGCGTGGGTTTCTTACTTATGGTGCAGGACACTTCACTGTACAGTCATTAAACCTTTAGTCGTGGAACCGAACCGATCCGATCTGCGTCACCTTGATGTTTTTAGTGGCCTCGAACCCGTCCAGCTGGTTGAGCAGCTCCAGCATCGTCCTCTGCACCTCGCTGTCTCCGCCCGAGCCGCCCTCCAGGCGGGACGAGCCGATGGAGTCGATCTCGTCCATGAAAATGATGGAGGGGGCGTGTTCCCTCGCCATGACAAACAGCTCGCGCACCATGCGAGCGCCTGGGATGGAGCCGGAGACATTACAGAGTTAGGAGACATTTCAGGAACTTCTGCAGGATTGATAAGAGATGTGAAGATGGGAAGTCACCCTCTCCGATGAATTTCTGGACCAGTTCAGAGCCGGAGACCCTGATGAAGGTGCAGTCAGTGTGGTGGGCTACCGCTCTGGCTAGCAGAGTCTTCCCAGTTCCTGGTGGTCCATACAGCAGCACACCCTGCAACAAACAAGAAACTTTGTTGATTACCGCGGCAATAAAGCAATTAATCCAATTTCTGGCATTTAAAGATTTAATTTTTGGAGAATCTGGATTTTTTTTTTTTCCACTGATGCACTCTCTGCGTTTCCATGGTTCAGAGTGATGTCAGCGTGTCCAAGGCAGCCATCTTGTGTGATAAGCAACCTTCACAGCTTCAACTTATTTGGACTTTGAAGCTATGATTTATTTTTTTTTAAATTACAAGAATAAAGTTGTAATATTAGGAGAATGAAGTAGTAACTTCTCAAACACAAAATAATTTAATTGAGGTATGTTGAGCATCTTGTAAAGTTACACAGCATCACTTTAACAGATAATACTTGATATAAATACTTCATCTTTTAACACATCAGCATCAAATGATCATCAGTAGCAGGACTTTGAAACTACATTCCTGTAATTAAACAAAAATGATTGTAGTCTGATCCTACTACTCTGTTGTACAACTAAAATAAAATAAAACCCACTTTTAGAAAATATTTTCTGTCATTTCTTTTTTAGAAAAGAAAACTAGAAAAAAAAAAAAAAGTCGATTAAAATCGGAGAACTCGCTCAGCCCAACTGGTCTCCAAACTAAAACATAAAAAAAAATAGAAGCATTCATTGACTTTCACCCACCTTTGGCTGTGCGATTCCCAAAGCCTCAAACAGCTCCGGGTGCTTCACCGGCAGCTCTATGACTTCTTTGATCTCCTTGATCTGTTTGTCCAGCCCACCAATCATTTCATAGGTGGAGTCCGGAACCTTCTCCACCATCATCAGGGAAACCAGCGGGTCCACTTTGTTGGGCAGGATCTTGTGGAGGGTGTAGCTGTCGTTACGCAAAGCCACGCGGCAATTTGGAGTTACCTGGTGGAAAAGTGGCATTAATATAAAACCTGAAAATGTGTTTACCTGAAAATGATCGGCTGTAATACTTACATCATTGATGTCAATGTTCTTGTCCACATCCACAACAAATTTCCCCTCAGGATGTACCTATGTGGACAAAGGAAGGAGTCAGATAAAACTGCAGAGAAAGCATTAAGCTGCGGTTCAGACCCGGAGCGCTGCATACCTTCACCAGCACTTTCTTTTTGTCCATAACCCGAACCACTTCCCCCACGTAAGATCCCTGTTCCTGCAGCAGCTGCAGCTCCTCACGAAGAAGACGCACTGACGGGCAAAAACATGTAAACATGTTTATATCCAAACCCTGTGAGCTTTTTAAAAATAATATGTTAAAAAATAATCTACCTTTGGCATTGAGTTCATTCCTTTGCGCCTGCAGACGTCTCAGATTCTGGCTCTTGTCGTTCACCGTCAGCTGTTATGAGAGAAAGAGAACAACAGAAATGAAGCACTGACCCTTTAGCAGTAGGAGTTTTCACTAACTTTGCATGCCGTGCTCACCTGTAGCTCTTCTATCTTCGATAAGTAATACTGCCGCAGTCCTGATCCACCTTTAAACTCCCCTGTCTCCATCTGGCAGAGGAGAAGTGACCTTAGATTCATTTCCTATACAGCAGGATTTTGTCTCTGAACAATTATTTACTGTACATTTAAGAGTGGAATGGGGTCAGGCTTATATTATTGTATCTTACAAGCATGAAAACAATAAAAAAGGGAGACTATTCAAAGCTAAAAACAACAGGGGATGATCAAAAATACTAAAAGGTTTTCTATAAGTTTTCCGGTTACATTCATGGTCTTAAAGAAACCAGTAAAAGTCGGGTAAGAAAAAAAAAAAACACCTTAAAAAAAAAACACCTTAAAATGGCTTTTTTAAAATGGTGAAAATATGTTGAACACCTTACACTCCAATGTGAAGTAAAATGATTATAGAATAATATTTGCTCTATTTTACGCTGCCCTTTTTTTCGCAATATAAAAAAATGGATACACATTGTTCCTCTTAGCTTTTATTTTATTTGGTCTCCGTTTAAATGTAATACATGCTTGAAGTCGAAGTCATATTCCTTGTGCACATCTTGCCCAATCGAGCTAATTCTCATATCTATGAAAACTAATGGATCACTGGACTTTAAAAGCACTTTTTTGTAAAAGCAACAAACCTAAAGTGAGGAGATTATCAATATCAAACTGAATTGTATACATAAACACAAATTTCAGTGACTCCAGGGTGAAATTCTTTTCTTTTAACTCTGATTAACATTTGTTAGCATGAGCTAATACCCAAATAAACGTTTGGTTAAAAGGTGATAAACCAAAAACTTGGTTGCTTATAAAAACACAATACATCTTAAAAGTATAAACATACGCTACAACTGTGAAGAAGCTGTTTTACATTCGATACAAGAAACAAAGTTAATGTTAACTATAGTTGACAGCGAGCCTACAGCTCTTTAGCAGGCTCGGCTACAATGAGACAGCAAACCTGCACAACACATTCATTGTTTTCAATAAAAATATCCCTTAGGTTTTTAAACTATAGCCCTCATTATCTGGCATAACACAACAAGTTCAAAGTAATTATTCACCGAAAAGCGCTACAATATGATAGTCCTACTATTTTTATGATTAAAATCAACAAAACGACGAAAAATTACACCTACTTGATCGACACCGTCTACCTCCATCTTGAAATTTCGGCGTCCGCTGCAGCGCAGTCGTATTTCCGGTGAGCTTCTTCTTCAATGTGAATTTGTAGTAAATAACTTAGATCGCCCCCTGCAGTTCAAACGGAACTACTGTTTCTTCGTTTAACCGAATGGTTCCCAAATTTTTTATACAAAATACTCAGAAGTGGAGTATCCACAAATCGTATTCAAATAAAAGTAGCAATACCTCAACATATTTTATTCAAGTAAAAGAGGCTGCCTAAGAAATTAGTCAAGCAAAAAAGTATTTGGTAAAATGGCTACTGAAGTACTGAGCATCTGGTCAGAACGACTGATTTAATGTTTAAAATGATTTCACAGCACAGGCAAAAAAAAAAAAAAGTGCAAATTTTAAAGACTGAAATAAAAAAAAATACGCACAAAATTCAGTTCATGAAAACTTTAGTCCAAATGTAAAAACCCACAAAAAGAGCATGCAACTCTTTCTTGGTATCTTCAGTAAATCTAGACCAATTTTCCTAACAGAACAATGTTTTTAGTTCATGATTCTGATTAGATTTTTTTTTATTTTTTTGCCAACTAAGCTTCTTTGGGGATTGGGTTTGCACAGCGTGCCATTAAATGTGAGAACCACCACTGTAAACCGGTGTCAATTTGCAAGCCGAGACTCAGAAAGGAAGGTTGTATTTATCTTGGCTTTTAGTTGAGGAGTGGTAGTGTTTGAGTAAAACCAGATATACCTGTTGAAACGTCAGCCCTGCAGAACAACCTGAGCCCTGGGACCAGCCCAAACACGCAACAGTGAGACTACAGCACAAGGAGGAGGTATCGCTATAATCTGCTGTGACCGTGCAATGGAAAGCATTGCACAGAAATGCTCAACTCTTTTTGAACTTAAAAAGAAAAAAAAAAAAAAGATTTATAAGAACATTTATTGAAAAATACCTCGGAAAAAAAAAAAAAAAAGATAAAAGCTTTTGAACAAAACAAGCCAACATTTTACAAAGAAGCTTTACAAAAATACTTGTACACATTTCTTATTCACAAAACACATTTTGGCACAACACGGTGGAATGGTTCAAACCTTTACAGAGGATTTTAATTAAACTCTTCATAAGTTCTGTCGATCGAACAAGTTGGAATTAATTATTAAGAAACTTCCACAAAGTCGGCCAAGGTTTCTCTTTTTGGTCTTAAAACATTGATAAACACAAACAAAGGAAACAGCATGTAAACCTTCAGAAGGTAATGGTGAAAGCCAGTGAACTGCTTTCTTGCATATCAAATATTAAAAGAATATCAAAAACATAAACAACACAAATTACTCAAATATATTTTTGCATAAAAAGAGCTTCCTGTTCTGAAGTCTTACAAAGAATGGGATGGTAATTTTTAAAATGCT
Source organism: Girardinus metallicus (assembly GCA_903067095.1). Taxonomy (NCBI): domain Eukaryota; kingdom Metazoa; phylum Chordata; class Actinopteri; order Cyprinodontiformes; family Poeciliidae; genus Girardinus; species Girardinus metallicus. Next base: position 63,775 of record CAEGAE010039043.1, read on the forward strand.
TTGAAGCACTGGGCACTTTGGGTATTTAAATGTTACTTCTCTTCAAAGACCCCTCTAATAAATGGTAAAAAAAAAAAGAAATAAAATACAGCACCAGCACTTATCGGTTTTCAGGATTTTGTACCATATATAAAATATGTAAAACAAGGCACCATTTCTTTTTTTTAAAAAGGCTCACAATGACAGACAATGCAAAGACAATACTTTACTACATAACACATAAATCATCACTTTTGTCCCACTTTCTTGCTAAGAGAAAAAGGCTGTGTTAAACATTTTAACCTGCAAGAATGGCTGAACTATTTCCAGTTTAAAATAAGCAGATATCAAGATTGGATGAGCTGACTTGAGCCAACCGGTGGCTACAAAGACTCGAGAATCCATCTTTAGGTGAGTCGGATGCCCAACACTTGCTCCAACTCCTGCTTCCTCTGCTGCACCTGAAACAAAGATGGTTTAGTGCAGAGATGTCAAACTAATTTGTCCTTTTGGGCCAAATCAAGATCATAAATGTTCTTAAAGAGCCATAATGTCCTGATAAAATCGGTTAAACTGTTGAAATATAAATGACTTCTTCAAATTAAATAATACTGAACATATTTTCAGTCCCTCCAGCATTTCGCAATTGTTTTGGTGATTTTTCTTGTGGTAGTAATTTAGAAATATTTGCAACTTTTTATTACTTGCCATATCATAATGGATAATAACTCAACATTAAGGCTGAGGCAGCTGTTTAGTAGAAGTAAGAAACTAATCCAATGTTTTTCTCCATTTTTGCAAAAAAATCTGCAATAAACTTACAATTATGCATTAGCGCAAAAAAAGTGCAGGGATTTGTTGGTTTTGTGTGAATTTCCACAATAATTTACAAGAAACTGGAGGGACTGATATAAAAACATATAAAAACAGCTTTGAATTGACTGATAAAATAATATTTAAACACACTGTTATCTTGATGGTTTTTTTATGTGTCATTTTAGAGACTAGAGGGCCACATAAAAAGCTATAGTGGGCCAGATTTGGCCCCCGGGTTTGACACATGTGGTTTGCAAACAGTGACAAAAAAACAATCAGCTATTTAACCTGTTACTTTGCATAGCACTTTAAAATTCAATTCAGCTTATTTGTACAGCAACAATTCACAACACCTTAGGCACAAGATCAAGAGTACAATGATAAGAACAGGGAGGTTGGTGAATGTTTTTAATAAATAAAATTGAGTCTAAAATAGCATTAAAAGTTACATCTAGACTATAAACTTTAACAGACATTAAAGTCACCCACTAAAACAAAGATGGTTTGTACTTACTTTGGAATAGACATATCTGCCCACTGCTTCAGGAACCCAGGGTTCCTGGTAGAACTCAGTTCTTCGCTCTTCTTCTGGGTTTCCTGCTACATCGGTCATCAGCTGGTGGAACAGAAACGCTTCATGAATACAGTGAACCATATTCCAGACCTACACAAACCTTTAATCACAAAGCTTGAAACCTGAAAACCTGTTTTTGTGAATAAAGGCAGCTTTGAATTGACTGATAAAATAACATTTAAACAACTGAAGAGCAGGAAAACAAATGAAATGTAGACAGGTTAAGCCTTTAAAGCCCAAAATTCATAGTTGGTGGGTGAAAGGTTTTACCTCATGACATGTTTTTAGACGTTTTGTTTCAAGTCTGACACTCCTTAGCTAGAGTATAATTATTTTCTAAACTAAGGTGAATTTGAGCTGTCTAAGCATACCCTCATTATGGGTTTGGTTGAAAGTTTTGTATATATTGGATAAAGTGTTTCGCTGACATCACAGTTTGTGTTTCATGAATGCAGGCTGTGTTTCTGCGTGTGAATGTTTTCCGTAGTACTGCTTAAAGAAAAGGAGCAGCTGAGAAATTTGTTTTAAATCAAAGCTTTAGATTAATTTAAACCGTGATTTCAGCTATGAAATGCAATGGACACGAGAAATTCCTGAATAACTGAGCTAAATAATTAATTTACAAAAAAATAATTTACAAACTGGAGAACTTTGAGTTAGTTTTAATTTGCTCCCTAATCAAAGTCTGATGGTAATTGCCAGCACAGGAGATTGCTTTATCTACTTCTAATGTCGGCTAAAATGGAAGATTAAATGATTTAAATTTTTTGTGTCATTATTTGTAAATAAACCATTTAAAGAAACTACACTGCTCTTTTAAACACTTACAGAGGTTCTACTTTAACAAAGATAAATACTGAGTTATAGTAGTTTTTCTTTACAGTTTAGTTTAATTTGTTGTGACTTCTTGTCTAATTAGCTTTTTGAGGACGTTTGCTAGTTTTTAGTAGTTATTAGATAAATATTGCTTAATTTTAGTTTACTTTTTATTAGTTATAGTGGTAGTTTTCGTTTTTCCGTACTTTGGTTAATGTTTTTAGGTGCAGAATTCTAAAAGGAAAAAGTATCGCGTTGTGATTATCTGATTATTATAAACTAATTATTATTAGTTTTGTAATCACACGATATAGTTCTGGTTAGTAACAGTTTTTCCCCATTAATTACAGTTTTCATCTATTTTAGTTAAAAAAGTTCTCAGTTTCAGCTGTCATTATTTTGTTTGTTTTAGTTAACTATAATAACCTTGATATAGAACCTCTGAGCAAAATATTAATAATAATTTATACTATTTATACAGTTTAACTTCCAAGCAGTATTTAAAAAACATTTTTAGTCTTTATTAAAATAAGCTTCTACAAGCACAAGAGATGTTAGATTGGAGTCCAAGAAAGACTCCTGTGTTGTTAAGCTGGTAGAAAAGTTCACATTTATTTACCTTCAGGTCTCTGCACTGAGACTTCAACCAGTCCTTGATGAACTCTTGTGGATTATTGCTGAAGCTCAGCATGAAGTCTCTCTCCGTCTTAAGCTGGTTAATGTATTCAATCGTTTCATGGATCTGTAGCAAACGGCAGAAATGTTTTACTCCAACAGTTTTATGATAAAGATTAAAAAACGTTTGGGGATTACTGTTCAGGTCCGACCTTCATTTCAAGAGCAGCAATTTCCTGTTGGTTGGTGGTGGAGGACAGGAAGCTGTTCATTTGGCCTTTCAGAGGGTCGTCCACCTCCACGTCGATATCATAACAGGCCGTTTTCTTCTGATCGGTGGGGTCCACACTATTCAGAGAAAACACACAGGTGGAGAGCTGCTGCTAATCAGGGTTTGATTTAAAAGATTTCAAAGAAAAATCAAGTTCAGACAACAGGACAGTTTCCAACATTTCAGGAGAAATATTATTATTATTATTATTATTAAAAAGAAGCAAAATACACCCAAACAGAGATTGGACAATAAATATTCCTTTACCTGATGATGTGATTGATGATGATGGGGTCGGGATGGTGCAGCAGGCCTGCTAGTTTCATGGGAATATCAGAGAACTTCATGCGTGGACAGCCGAAGATCTGACATGTATCACAATAATCAATCAGTTAAATGCCTCAAAAAGGTAAATATTTGTGCAATACTTGTCAAAGAAAAGACGAGGATAAAACTGAACTTCATGAATGCCAGCTCTGACAAAACTAAGCTGGAACTTTTGGGCCACAATCCCATGATATAACCCATGAAAAACACAACACTGAGCATCACCAAAAGAACACTATGCCCAGACCGAAACATGCGGGTGACGGCTCCAAATATCTGCAAGAAAGCTTAAGTTGAGGAGGGATTTCATTTTTTAGGATCGCAAGGAGTCAAAATCAACAAATCTTCAGCAGAGGACTTTACAAGCTGTAAAATGGTGGCCATCTAAAGCCATCGGAGACTCTGTGGCCTGACCTGTCTGAAGTAGCGGTTGCAGTTGATGTACTCCTTCTCGTGGCTATCCTGCAGCTTGTTGTTCTTGATGTAGAGCCAGAGAGCTTGCATGATGCTGGCCCGAGTCTGCGTGTGAACGCCCAGAAGACGCGCCAAGCGAGGGTCCAGCTTGTACTGCGGGGGCTGAACAGGAGAAATGTTGACCAAAAGTGAGTCCTGGTCGGCAAAAAATACATTAAACTATGAGAAAAAAGAGCAGTGACACAGCGGTTTTGCTACCTGGTGGTCAAGCATGAGCAGAAGAGTGCATTTGACATTCACGTCGCCCGGCCTTTTCACCTGGAAACCATCCGTCTCTTGAGTGGTGGGCATTCTGTGCCACTAGAAAAGAAAAGCGAACAAAATTCTCTGAAATTGCAATAGAATGGGTGTAAATGTCAAACTCCGGGTGTAGAAAACGAGAGGAAACAAACCTGAAAAGACTTGCAGTGAAGGATTGTTTTTACAAAGCACTTAACTTTAAAAAAAATATAATTTAAGACAAACAATTGTTTTAAAAAACTATTCATTATTTTCCTCCAGTAACGTTAATTTACTCTCTCAATTTCACAACTCTATTCTTGTAATTTTATTATTTTTATTTTCTTAGCATAGTGAGTAAGTGTATTTGTAATTACTTATAAGTACTGAAAGTCATGTAAGCTGGTGTAAATACTGGATATCTGCTGCTTTGGATGTTTAAACACTGTTTAAATGAAGGAAACACAAGGAAACCACTTCTTTTCACTTAATATTCTGACATATAAGTTTTTATTGGGAGATAAATCAATGTGAAGCTGGATCATCGACGCGTACCTCTACTAAGTGGTTGTCGGGTCCATAAAGCTCCTTATCGAGCTCAATCACCAGACTTTTGAAGAAAGAGGAGAACTTCTTCTTCTGCTTACCAGGCTAGAAAAAAAAAAAACCCAGAAAGAGACAAAGAAAGAGAGAGAGAGCACAAAGACTGTGAAAAGCCAGCACAACACTTTGGCCTCAGTGTTTCCTTACTCTGCAGTGTCAGTCCACAACTGCATTGTTTAGCTCTGACCACATCGGGAGTGAGGAACCAAACTGTTGAGTAGAAAAAGCTGTTGCACCCCCCCAGCCTCTTTGCTGCCCTGTCAAAGCCTGTTTGCTCAACGTGACCCCTCTCACTCCTTCCCTGACATCCCCTTTTCCTTTTTTTCACTTGCTCCATGCGGCGCTCCTACGCATGCCTGAACCAATGAGCAAGAGGGAAAAAATTAACAGAAAGAAAAAAAAAAAAGAAAAAAAAAGATCCATCTTCTGTGGCCCCAGATGACACAATGAGCTGGGCTAGAATTGATGGAGGGAGGGGAGCCATGTCAGCTCTTGGTATGCAACGGCCAGTGGTTTCAATTCCGTGTTTCAACAGAGAGTGTGAGCTTGTGTGCGTGCGTGTGTGTGTAAGTGTGTGAGAACGTTAGTTGTTGCGGGGTGGGATAGGGGAAAGCTGTAAACGCACATCTGGCTACGCAGTCTGAGCCAAGGACCAACTGCAACTCGCAGGAACACAACAGCAGGGAATCAGAAGGCAGCGAGCAAACGTCCAAACAGAGACAAAACGTCCGTCCACTTACTTCCTCCAGGAGTTTGCCTTCCACTCTCAGCTCCCATGAGGACACTTTCTCAGATTCCTCTCCCTCCGGCTTGCTGGGAGTATAAGTGTTGGAAATGTAGATGCGAAGCTTGCGCTTTTGCTGCGTCAAGAGGAGAAAGGAAAGAAAAAAAAAGGCTGTAAATTTAAGCCGGCGTAACGGCTCCGACGCAACAGCTGTTTAATAAAAACCTGTTTCAGATAAATGGCAGCTTCTCGCTGGCATGAGTCAAAAAAGCCTTAAAATAAAGAGCTTTCTGAGTCTTAAATGGAGAAAAAAAATCCTGGAGCCATGAATTATTGAAGGTTTTCTCAGCTGCTTGATCGCAACACTTCCAGGTGATGGACTAAGCCGAACCAGAATACATCGGTTTTTTTCTTAGATTATATTTTATTAAGTATTCCGCTTTTGGTTGAATCTAAGCAGGAAATTCATCCATATGTATGCACCAAGTCCTTCTTTTACATAATCAATAATCCAGTGATCAAAAGAAACCATGCATGCATAACATTATCACGCCGCCTCCAGATTTTCAAGAGTTCTTATGATTTGGATCGTAACCTCTAATATGCTTTTATCTAGAGTCTCTACTACACATTAATCTCAGTATCATTTCACAAATAATTACCGTAAAATCTGGGCTGTTCTTTTAATTCTAGACTAAATGAATCGTTTGCAACTTGAGATAAACTAAGAATTTGTTCCTGTGAACTCTTTTCTAAATGCTACTTCATGGAAAGTTTTCATCTCATTGCTGAATCCTGAACAGATGTTTCTTTGAGAGAAAAAAAAAACAAAAAAAAAACAGCATTAGTCTGCTGTTGTTGCCGATGGACAGCCAGAGTTTTCACACTGCAGTTTATTCTCAGAATGGATCAAAAAATCTAACCCAAACATGATCTCTTTCACTTTCATTCTAAGCTCTTTGAACAACATGTTGGTCAACAACAACACATTTGAATCAACTGAAGATCTGTTATGCAAATAATAAACTGACAAAGAAATGCACATCTGGAATATTTCTAATAATCTTTGATTCTCAGACAAAAACAAGCCCTGCAAGCTCTTCTTAACTCGAGTTCCTGCTGCTCGAATAGCCTGAAATCCACCAAAAAAAGTGAATGAAGAAGAGATACCATGATCGGCTTCTTGATGGCCTCCTGAATCTCCATGCGTTTCCGAGCGATAGTCTGATCCAGCTTCCTCTCAAAGGCCAGAAGATCCATGTAGGCCTGAGACTCGGGGACCAGATCGCGAATCTAAACATCGAGAAAAAGGCGAGTTTTCATGAGCTCTAGTCATCTTTGATAGGTTGTTTTGACTCTTGGGTCAAACATATACCTACCCTTTGAGGAAGAACCTTGTCAGCCATTTTGCGCCTTTTTGCTCTAAAACGACCAGAGAAGAAACGGTGAGCTCACTAACTGACAGGAAACAAGCCCTTCTATGCTGCGTCTGATCACTCTTTGGTTAACCAATTTCTCAGGAACTCAGTAAAAGACCATAATTGATTATCAAATACTGGGGAATAACTTCACAGTGCAATCACACGATCACAGCAAATGTTAGCTCTTTATTAAATCCTCCTGAGGTTTGTACTGATTATTTGCTGCTCAACACACAAGAGCTGATCTGTTCTTTTAATCTAATTATACAGTACTTCCCCCCCTCTTTCATTCAGGATGGTGCTTTAAGCAATTTGGTGTTCCTTAATAAACATTACTGTGTTGCTAAATAAACCCCAGAGCCAAGCAGATTCATTAAAGCCGATGCTGTAAATGCCGTTTCACGTCGCGGTGCAGCACTTTCATAAGCGTAGCGTCTCCAAGCGGTTTAAAGTCAAAAATAGCCTCTTGTGTCTGTTGCTTTGAAAGCCAAAGGCCAGTCATGAGACACTGGTCTCTTCGTGTCACTGGGAGCTTTAACACTGCAGCCGCTTTCAGAGATGTTCTTTGGGATCATGACTTTAAGGAAACACGCACACAAATAAAATAGTTTAACTTCACTAATTATCTCCTTTGCTAAGGAGATGCATCAAAAATAAAATGATCAGAATCAGAACCGATTTGTGAATGGCTGGTCAGAAGCTAAGAATCCGATCTTTTTTTTCTGATCAGTGAATGCACCAAAACTAAGCTAAGTCACTGTCAGCAGCAACCTTCAGTGTAGAAGTCATTACTGAGGAAAAAACATGCACAGTTAGCAAGATGTTTTTTAATTTACTACCAAAACCAAAGAGTTGGACATCAGGAAGCTGAACGTAATACAGCAAATCTTGACAATTAAAGTACAAATCTATAAACTCTGCAGAAAATTCACACAAACTGACCTCTACAGTTATTAATGCTAACCGCACCAACTATGCTAATAGTGCTCAATGCAAAAACAAAGCGCTAACAAATGTTTAAAACAGCACTCTGTAATCGTTTGGGAAATCTGTTTACCTGCAGAGCTGTGTAATACCAACTGCTCTCTCTCATGCGCACAGTGTCAAAAAATTAAATAAGTCATAATTGACTATGACTGAGAGACTCCTTATTGCTTCTTTATAGTTTTAAAAAGTTACTGGAAGAATAATAGCAGTAAATCAGCTTTTTTTGTAGAAAACAACATATTTTAACATGGAGCTTCTACAGATATGAATCTAAAATGTAATGAGTAAATGCAGATATTCTGTAAATCTTTTTACCACTGCGTCCTGACTTAAGGAATTTCACTTTGTAGGTTTTCAGTCATACATACAGAGACAGCACTGTAGAGCTGTAACGATTAATCGAGAACAATTGATTATTGAAATAACCGTCACCTAATTTAGTACTCGTGAATGATTCGGAGTATTCAGACTCAAAAAGAGATCATTTGCTGAAAAAAACTCAGCAGTAACTAAGCCAAAATTGTACAAAATATATTTAAGATAAAAATACTTTTGTCTGCAAATATGTTCTACCCAAAACTCAGACTTAGCTTCACTTGGTTCAAATTCACTAAGGGAATGCTATATTATTACATTTTAGGGAATAACATTTTCTAGGACTGTTGTAAATGAATATTTTAGTAATCGAGTAATCTATTGATTATTCTTACGATTAATCGAGTAATTGGATAAAAACAAAATGTATAAAATAAAATATTGGTAAATCTGGCATAACACCAGTGTTACTATCGGATATCAATATCAGTCTGATTTTTCCAGTTTGGGCTTCCCTAACAGTTACTTTTCTGTAGTTTAGAACACCAGCCTGTAACAGTAACAGCTCACTTTCTAAGTTAACCTGAAGAAAAGTTTGAAAGTTGAAAGGAATTTGTTTATTTGCCTCTACTAATGTTTTTCTAATATTGTATATAAAAACAGCTTGAGGTTAAATGAGTAAAGAAAGTGCCAATGTTTTAAAATCGATTAATAGATAGAATGATCAATTAACATCCTTGTCCTATCATCCTATAGGAATTTCATTTTTATGACAGAACCTCCAAACATTAAGAAATTAAGTATCTTGATATTACTGATACTTCTTTAAAAGAAGTCGTAATCCGCTAAAATCAAACCTTTATAAAAGTGATCAAATAACGGCTATAATATTCCTGATTGTTTTCATGTCTACATATTACAGAAAAAAAAAGAAATCACTTTCAATTATATTACTTAATTTACAAATTATGCAGCTGAACTTGTTTTGCATAATTTACCCTCTTCTTGGGCCTCCCAGCGCCTCCTGCTGCTGCTGCTGATGCTGCTGCTGAAGGAAGCGCTTCCTTGAGGCGTCCATGCCGGGATGACCCATGCCTGGACGCATCGGAATGCTGCCACCGCCGTAAGAAGGGCCCGGCATCTGACCCCCCATGGATCCTATGAGGCCCCCCAATCTGCTAGGTGGCATCCCAGATCGCTGGAGTGAAAAAAAGAGGGAGATTGACGAATAAGAGTATTGCAAAGCTAATGGTATAAAACTACAGATCTCTGCAAAAAAACATAAAATAGGTCAAACACAAAATGTGTAAAACATAAAATAACTTAACAGCAGCACAGAGTTTTAACAGCTTGAGGCAAAAAGCTATAGCACTGTGTTGGTCCATCAACTGTAATAACCCTCCTGAGCTCCCCTCACTATCCTCTGCAGGACCATTTTCTCTGCAGCACCGCAGTCAGAGTACAACCACGATTTCAAGTTTATCACGAATGCCAAGACATTTTGGCCGTATAAACCCTTCTTTTCTGATTGGAAAAAGTTCGTATTGTAGAGTGATTTAAATTAATATGAACTACATGTATTAATAAAAAAAAAAAATACTTTAAAATTATGCCTTAAGATTCAAATTATTTTGACTGAGGTCAAAATAAATGTTGCTTATCTGCATCAAACTAAATTAACTAGATTCTGTTACACATTTTTTGTTTCGAATATTTCAGCAAATACAGTTATAACGTGAGAAACAAAATATGAACGGTGGATGTTCATATGTTTTGGACGGACATTATTTTCAGGTTTTTAAGCTGAAATACTATGAGAAAGTGTGGAACATGTGCCTTTATCTGATCTCAAGCAAAATAACTAAAGCCCCGCATGTTTTAACTGCCAGAAGAAATGTCTGCTGTGTTTGCGCATGCCAGTTTCAACAATATGAACCTGCAGATGGTATAAGTGGGATAATATATGCAGGCTTGCCCTGGGGGGCAGATGGTGGTGATGATAAAACTGTTGTTTTCACTAACTGACAGGATGCTAAGGACAACCACGTGACTTTCTCCTTCATATTTGAACAAAACACATTTATTGTATCACTTTTTTTAATATTTAACTACATGCAAAGCATCTTAAGTTTCAGTAGAAAAGAAAAAAGTTACATTAAAGAGTTGTGGCAATTTAACAGATGGCAGGAAAGTAGTGTAGAGGTCTTTCAAAGGCGGAAGTGCCATCAACAATGTGGAATTTTAACACGTCGAAAATTAATTGTACTTCTATAACTTTGTATTAAATTCAGAATTATACAAAGCAGCTCAAATTATAAATCTTAAGAAAAACACTGACTTGCTTCTTCTCTAACTAAATGGAGGTTAAATATAAAAAAAAAAAGGAAGTTCAAACCTGGTGGTATTGGGGAGTGCTGGTCATGCTCCGGGGGTAACCCGCGGGAGGCTGCGGCATCCCAGGCATCCTCATGCCCGCGATATGGCCAACATTCATGGGGCTCACAGTCGGATTCATCTGGGGAGCCGGGAAGCCCCCTCTTGATGCCATCTTCTGGATCCACAAGTGGGTTTTTTTTTTTTTTTTTTTGTTTTAAAAAGTGACGGAAACTCAAAGAGGTTTTGAATGGGTAAATAAAAAGTCCGGAAGGCTTTTAAAAAAAAGAAGCGCTCAACGTGAGAGAGCCTTCCGCGTTTCCTCCGCGGAGTTGCGGCTGCTTTGACAGCAAACACACTGTCAACGAAAAGCTAGCTGATGTTAGCTCGTTTCCGACCGTTTCGAGTTCCGGGTTTTTTTTTTTTTTTTTTTTTTGCGTCTGTAAAGCCCCCTCACTTCCTCACTCACTAACTCGGAGCTGACTGTTGTTCCTCGCCCGTGTTTACCCTCCTGAACATGACCAACTTACACCGACTTGACTGCCTCACCGGGCGCCTTCTCTAAAGCGCCCGACTTCAGACAAATTCAGAGTCCTAAAGCCAAATCAACTGCTCGGTCTGAGCACTGCCCACACACGAGACACCAGCGGTGCCTTCAAGTGCCGTCGGAAATATAGGACGTTGTCAGGCTTTCCGCACAGCATTTTGTTCTTTTTTTCCAATAGAAGAATGCTTTAACTTATTCTTTCAGAGTAATTATACATAGTTTTCAAAATTAATAAACGCTAGAAATTAAACTTCTACACACATCGATTCCCCCCCCCTCGCTGTATGAAACCAACATTTTGTCGTTTTAGGTCAATCAGAATTAGCTAAATTATTTCTATTAGCTAAATGCCTCAATAATGAGAGAAATTATTAACTTATCATTACTATTATCTTTAAAAACTAAAGTTATTTCCTCTGTATTAGGTTGCATTGACCTTTAAGCCATCAGTCAAAACTTTTGGGGTTCCTCGCAAAAGCTTCTCACAGTACTTTGGTTGAACTCTGGCTTGTTTCTCCTGACAGAACCTATGCTTGACAGACACGTGTTGCTGGATTTATATTTCAGACAATGGTACAAACAATAGATAAGTAAGATGTTCAAAGCTTGTAATATTGTTTTGGAACTGAACCCCGTTTTAAACTTCTCCCAAAACGTTCTGCTGCGTTCCTTGTTTCATAATCCCACCTGCTCAAAAATGTTCTCCAACAAACCTCTGGAGAGCTTCAAAGAACAGCTGGATTTATACTGAAATAAAATGACCCACCGGTGCACTCTATTTACTAAAATGACGGACTTCTAAAGGTACTTGGCTAGATTTTATTTATGGATAAATGGGGCCGAGTGCATATGTTTGCCAGATCTTTAGAGCTGAAAGTGACTCAGGTATGACTGGGTGAACTGGTTGTTAAGAAAAAGGTTATTCTTTTGGGGGGAAAAACGAAACAAAGAACCAATTACTTAATTAATACAAAACCAAAATAGAGTCACTGTGTGAGGAAAACTACAGCATTATGTTGCGTTTATTAAACTTCTACTATGGAGTGAGTCATTTTAAATTAAGATCGGGTCGAATTGGTGATGGCTGCCCCCTGTTGGTCAATTCTTTTCAGTCGAGCAAGCACGAATCCTTCCGACAGGTAACAAATCATTTATTATGCTAGACAGATGAAAACAAATCGAGCCATGACAGCAGCAATTCGACTATTATAATATTTACACTATCACATCACACCAAGGACAAATGTGACCCTTTACAATGTAAACATGATACAAAGACATATTTGAATGCTAGAAAACAAGCTGAGTCTATTCACCGAAAGAGAACCCAAAAGAAACCTGCTTTCTGCAGGGAACCTGCAGCCTGCGTGCAAAATCAGATGTTCATTCACTGAACATTTCAAAACCAGTTTCCTTAGGCGAGCACCAAACAGAGCTGCTCACGCCGTGAACTGGAAAACTACAACCCCGACAGTCAATGTGGAAACAAAAGACAAACCATTTCCAATGATTGTCCTTGACATTAGTTATCAAATAATTAGATTTTCTTTTTTCTAAAAAAAAAAATGAGATGTCAGCTCACCTACTGCCTGATCTTTTCTGTCTTATGAAATAAAATACTGTGTGCAGACTGTTGCACCAAACGCGGCCGTCTTCGCTTAGCCTCTGGATCACTTCCAGATTCTTAATCTGTGCAGAAAAATTATACATGATGATATTCACTATTCAGGACAAAAAATATATATATATATATATATACTTAAACAAATGAGAAAACATTGTTTGGTTCAATGATTCTGTGATTAAAACTAAAACAAATCCATCAAGAACAAAGTGGGAGGTTCAGGATTGCTTCTGCAGAGCAGCAGACACCACGAATGTCACCGACAACGTCAACGTCCGCTGGTTCGACAATGTAAAGAACCGAAGGGCTCCTGCTCTCCCTCGCGTTCTCCACCTGTGTGTGTGTGTGTTCGTCTACACAGTTCAAGAAGATGTGTTTGTGGCCAAGTGCGTTACTGAGAGAAAGCCTCGTCTTTCATCAGCATGCGGGGACTCTCCTGGTTTTCCATCCGCCGTCTAGGACCCATCATGCCTGTGCGGAAATAAAAAGCAAGGGGTCACTCCTAACACACTACATACACTGTGAACTCTTAAGATTTAATCAATATGCACAAACTCTTTTCTAATACTTGATATTTGGAAAGGCAAAATAAATAACAAAACACAGAGACAAGCAGATCCTACATGGTCAGTCAGCTACAAACCCATATGAAAGGTTTACCCCCTGTCCCTACCCGCAGGCCTTGAAGAGGCAATGTATGAGTCTTTGGGCGGCGCATGAGCTTCATTGTCTTGATTGGTCTTACTGGCTGTACCTGGGAAAAGGCGGATAAAAGGCATTTTGTTAAAACATTTTGTCACAACACATTTTTCAGGTCAAAATGTCACACTTCTGCAGAATCTAATGTTCATGTTTCTTTGCCCTTCTTAAGATATTACACCAACGTAAGAAAAAAGGCCCAACACTGTAGCCTTTCAAGGAATGGACAGATGGACGGACGGAGTGACTAACAGATGAATGGATAGATGGTTAATGGAATGGTAATTGGAAAAATGGACGGAAGGACAAAAAAATGGACAAAGAATGATTGGAAGAATGGACGAACTGACAGACGGACTGATGAATAAATGGACTGATGAATAGACTTAATATAACTTTTAGAGAATTAGAATAGAAAATAAAATCTTGAAATCCAATTATTTCTTCCACACATGATTTCTATTTCCTTTCTTATCAAAATCTGAACAAAATAAAAAGTAAATACTTTCCCACATAACAGGAAGTAACCCTGTTTTACTATTGCTATGTTCTGTTTTTTATTTCCAATTTAATTTCATTTTGTCACAATAGGGACCTCCTTTACCTTTATTTTTTACATTTGGTCATAAAAATCACACTTACATGTCTCTATTTCCAAAGCTGTTAATAGTGTATAAATTCTGAAGCATTCCATACAAACTGTTTCCATATCTTAGAAAAGATGTCTTCAAATTTTCACCTATAATCAAGGATGTTTCATCAAAATATTTAACTCTAAATTAGTTTTTTTCCCCCCAATTATTTTTTATTGCTTTGTTTTGTTGTTTTTGTTTCTAAAGGAACATTTGATGTACTCTAATCGCACATGTGATTTCCTATTTTTTCTGCAATCTACATTTTCAAACAGACCTGATAGAATTTTATACAAGTTATCTTTGTAAATAATAATAATAATAACAATAATAATAATAAAGATATGTTTACTTACTGCTTTTATGCTTGAATGATTTGGATCTTCTTGGTGAATTTGGATTCTGAGGAGCAAAAAAAGAGAGAGAAAAATAGAGCTACTATTAGGTTTGGGTTAAGAAGTTAGGACAAAAATTCTTAACACTTTCATGAGTAAAACAGATGATTAAAAAAATATGTATTTTAGGGTAAAATAAAAGCACCTTATCCGACTTTCTTTTCTTTGCTGTAAAATAAAAAAACAGATAAGGAAAAACAGAAAATTTGCAGTGACTCAGTTTTTGAGTAACATGAAGAAAGTCCAAAGCTTCACCTTTCTTTTCTGCCCCGTAGGACCAGTCGTTATCATTGACGTCGTCATTATCTTCTTGGTCACTCTCCGACTTATTGTTGGTGTTGTTACCAGTAACTATTCTGTAAAACGGCGAGAGATGACACCACTACGCATGAGAAATAACACAAAACAGGTTCCAGAAAGAAACCATGAAGCTAATTCTGATAAGGGGAACCAATCAGATTCACAGATGCAATCGGAGATAAACACAATGTGAACATCTGACATGACGCTGGTCTGCGCTTCCTGGTTTGCCTTCAAACCTGCGGTTAGCTATGCGGCTGCTGTTGCGTCCCATCCCAAGGCATTTCTCCAGGTGCGGCGCGAAGCGAGAGGCCGCAATGCTCCGGTTGCAGTTTGGACAAACACACTCTTTGTTTTTCCACTGGTTGTACACTTGGCCGAACACATCCAGTCCAGGCTGGTCCACAATTTCTGAAAGAGATTCAAATCGAGAACCTTGAATAAAACTACCATCAAATCTCAAACTGAACACCTTAGGGAAAATTCTGCATTTCATCAGAGAACATTTAGCCAGTGAGGAAAAGAAAAATTATGTAGATTTTCAAAATCAATCACAGTTTTCACAATTTCTGTCAACAATAAATCTAAAAAACTTAAGTATGTGAGTTGTAAAACATTTATTCTTAACATGGATTCAGCCACGATTGGTCCCGTAGTTTTAAACAATTTAGTTATTGCTCTGACTACAGATAACAGTAATTTATAAAGATTAAGACACATCTGTATTACACGAGGGACATGTTTTCTTGTCATTCCTATTTTGCACAACTGATAAGAAAAATAGCCATAATTTTACCCCAGATAAACAGAAAAGCATTGACGGCAAAATAAATGTTTCTAGATACTTTTCTAGCGAACAATTGTGCTTTAATGCGGGATGTCTTTTCACTGAATAAATGAGTTTAAATAAAATATAATCTCAATCGGCATGAGATTATATTGGAGAACTGATTCATTTATTGTAGGGTTTTTAGACATCTTTAACAGAATCGACACAAATTTGTGTGCATCTGTGTATTAGTTATTATCTGAATGTACGCTTGTTTGACAAACTCAGATTTTTGTGTTTTGCTTTTCTTCAGTGATGTGATATAATCTTTTTGCAAGGTAAGACAGATTGTGCTCACCAAAGTCCCTCATGCTTTCTTGGTCCGTGTCATCCAGGAAGAAGTAGCCCTGCTTCACAGCTCGGTGGACCTCAAAGCAAAGACCCAGACATGCGTCCTCCACCAGGTCAGACAGGATGTCCTGAGCCATTGCCTGCCAGGGACGACATGCAGTACGTTTCTGCAACTTGTCTGAGGGGAAAAAGTCTTAATACCCTTCAAAATAAAATCTGTTTTTGCTTTTTTTTTTTTTTTTTTTTAAAGCCCACTTGCAAGTTTGAGATTTAACCAATTCAGACAAAAATAACCTGACTAACTGCAAAAAAAACATTTCTGATTTCATTAATTAAGGGTAAAACCTTTTTTAAACTAACCCTATGTGAAAGTTTGTTTCCATCCAGTGTCACATAAATTTTTCTGAATATGGTTAAGGTCTGGACTCTGGTGGAAATGACGTCTCATGCTCAAGGAAACCGGTCAGTCAGAATTTGAGCTCGGCATCATCATCCTGGAATATCAGCTGACCTCATGACGCTGCTGAACCTGGACGTGACCAGTTGGAGCAACCCCAGATCATAGTGCTTCCTCCACAGGCTGCTACAGTAGACACAAAGCATGATGGGAGCATAAATTCATCTGCCTCTCTTCTTACCCTGAAGCGCCCATCACTCATTAAGAGGGTAAATCTGGACCCATTAGAGCACATGACCTTCTTCTATCACTCTAGAGTTCAATCTTTTTGCTCCTTTGCAGGTTGAAGCATTTTTCTCCAGTTACCCTCACTGACTGGACATCTTTTCAGTCCTTATTCTTTGAGTTTTCTTCACATTGAGGTGTGAAAATACTCCTACTTTCACAAATAACATAATTCTAGTTTAGTTTTTCTTCGATTTGATTTAACCAAACTTTCCAGTGATCACTCAGGATTTTTTTTCTGACCACATTTCTTCATCAAAGATGATGATTCCCCTCTTTCGCTACAGTTTTTAACAACAAGTTGGACAGTTCTCAACCCAAATTTAATACTTTCCTTAAAAGGTTTTCTCTGCTTGATGCTACTGATTTTACTCTTCTTAAACAGCCACAGGATGCCCTTTCAACATCCATTTGCTTTAAATTTAGGGGGGGGGGGGGGGGGGGAAGGGGGGGGGGTAAGAGGGGGGGGGGGGGGGGGTGAGGAGGTGGGGGGGGGGGGGGGGGGGGGAGGGGTTTGGGGAGGCTGGGAGTTTCAAATGTGAGGAGCTAAAATCAGAACAC